>SNQJ01S0153363.1:0-18689 GCA_010110895.2 Picea sitchensis | reverse complement strand
CTCTCATCTGTAGAACATTAAGGCATTTAAGTCTATTAAATGTAAGAGTAGGTAGATATGAATGTTAGATTAGACAGTTTAGAGAGTAGGAGAGAAAATGGATATAGACATCCTCACCATTGTATCATTGTTGTTGTAACATTACCATTAGCATAGAACAAAAGAGGAGAGCTATAGCAGAGAGTTGTAAAGAAGAACCCATGTACAGGAGCTTTGAATTAATATATGAAGCTTTGAGTCAAATTTCATGGTGTTGCGATGTTTTCTGTTTATACATGGTGAATGGTATGCTTATGGTTGTTTATTCTCTCTGTTATGCATTTTCTTTAATACTATGTGTATGCATGATTTCATGTTGAATGTTTGAAGTCTGAGAGAGAAAGAGAATGAGTTTCAACTATTTCTCTTCCTGAGTGAGAGAAGTTCCTGCAAGGAGTGCAGTGAAATGTTGCAAGGTGTGCATTGACGAGGGTTCTGAGTTTTATCTCAGAAAGCTTAGGAGGGATACCATTGTTCTCATTCTAGTAGAAGTGCAGGTGGAGCACAAAGGCCATGCAAGGAGTGTGCAGGCTGTTGGAAGTCTTAGGAATTATCAACTAAGGTTGGAAGGCAAAGGATTTTTGTTACAGAGGGTGCACAGAGTTGAAGGATCAAATACCCTGAAGTATTTGGAAGAGTGTCGCAAGGAGTGCGTGCAGAAGTCCTTTTGAGACTCAAGTTTACAAGTAAAATATCAGGAGGGTCAGCACCTTTGAAAGTACTCAAAGAGAGATGGAGAGAAACCATCAGATGTGGAACACGAGGAACAATGATTCAAATTCAAATTCAGACGAGGAACACTGATTCATTTAGTAGAAGTCTTTAAGGAAGGAACGAGCGGTCATAATTCTTTGTGGAGAACTCGCGAAGTCACGAGGATTGTGGGAATTCAGTGAAGTTGTAAGGAGGTTAAGAGTTGGATAAACCCACCCTTCAGGAGGTAAGACTCAACGTGGACCGTTGATTGTGATAGTGGAGCCCTCAGATCATTTCAGATTTTAGGGTTTCGAAGTGGAAGAGGAGCACCTATCAGAGGCTTGTTCAAGTCCCGAGAGCTGAGGAGAGGGATAGGTGGCGAGAGTCCATGTAATATATAGAAAGAACTTGATTGGCCAGGTGGTATGTCTTCATCAATAGGTGGAGTCAAACCTTGATGACTATTTTGGAGTTCGGAGGTCGAAGAGATGGGAGAATTGCATCTAGATTTGCGAAGTCGTGAAGTCTGAAACCCCGATGGAGTGAAAAGTCCATTGGAAAGCCAACCTTTGCCGAGCACATCGAAATTCGACACTTCAGGTTTTGGAGATTATAGAGGCAGGAAATCTCGACAACAGGGATCACGAAATCATGAAACCTGAAGTCTCGGTTCGGTGAAGGGCGCGATCTTACTGAGATCAGAGACTTGAGTGGTGCTTTGTGTTTTGATCACACTGGACATACTCAAAAGGACCTGTGGATACACTGTCGAGTGTGTGTGGGATTCCCTATGAAGGAACCGAAGAGTCAATTAGAATCAAGTGGTAGATTTAGAATGATCCTGAGCAGTCTTCGACCTGAGGGTTTGGGGGTCTGCATCAATGTGGCTGAAATATTTCACTCACTCTGAGAGAGAAACATGAAGAATACAAACTTCCTAGTTTTAGAGATGACCATCTTGCATTGGTTAGCAGAGATCAACGAAATAGCACTAGGTGGGATTGCCTCGTGTATCTTATACAATTTATTGTTCAAGGTAATAATAGAACTACGAGGCCTAGACTCATATACACCATGACGTTTCCATAAATAAGGTTGTCCTAAAATAAAATCACAAACTTCAAGAGGACCAACTTCACACAATACCTCATCTTTGAAGGGCTTGGTGTCGTACAACAAGCGACATTGTTGGCTGACGTGGAGATCACTTCCTTGATGGATCCATCCAATGGTGTAGGGTTGCGGGTGTGACATTGTCAGTAGGGTAGCTGCTTGATTACCTCTACTGAAATGAGGTTCTTTTGACTACTGCTATCAATGTTCAAGTGCAATGGGGTTCCTTTCACCCACATCTATGAATGGAAGAGGCAATTGCCTTCCTCTGTCTCATTTGGTTCACTATAATGTCCCTTTCCAAATAGGAGCTCCATAAAGGAGGCTTAATGGTCTAAACTGCCCCATTAGACTATAGCTAGGGAAAAAAGGGGTAAACATGCTAGAGGTCACTCCAGTCAAAGTTGTTATATTCGAAAAGTGACATTGAGATAAAAGTGGCTAAAAGCGCTTTTAAGCCAATTTGAGCTAAAAATAGAATAAACGAGCTAAAATTAGAAGTCAACAATGAATTAGGGTTTCAGGAAGCTATAAGAGAAGGTTCAGAGACCTAATTCATCATTATGTATATTTTAAATTGTCATTGAGGAGAGAGGCACATCTCAAGAGAGGTGCCTCAGTGGATTATGGGAGGAATACACCAGTGGCTGATTTCAGTGTTGAGAGACAAACCTTAGTCACCAGGGAGATCACATAGGTTTTCCATTAGTCTTCATCAACAGTTCTATAGGATTCAGTACCATGGGTGCACTTGTTCAGGGAGAGGGCACAACTTCTGAGGAGGTTCAATGGATCGTCTTGTCCCATCCAAAGAGATTTCAGAGATTCCCCTCCGACCCATTTGAGAGGCAAAACATACGTATATTTTTCCTGGTTTCTCGTTATATTCCTACAGGGGAATCATCAAGGATGAATTATATGAACATTGGGAGTGCGACACTTGGGGAGTACACATTCAAGGTTCTTGAGTGATCATCAGATCATTCAAGGGAAGCCCTTTCGACCCATTTCACAGTAGGCCACAGTGATCAATTTGAGACACATCTTAGTTGATTCTGATGGTGTAATCACTAGGGAACAATTTTCCAGTAGTAAAGGGGCGCATTCCCCCAGGGGGATCCATCTAGGTCCACACACACCAACATAGGGGTTGATCAGTCACCAGGAATAAGAGGGACAATAAGGAGCATTGTTTGGGATAGTTTTGAGACCAATCTGAGAGATCTAGCCACCAGGGAAAACTTTCTAGACTTGTAGAAACTACTGTGTGAGATACCATAGCTTGCATATCATCCATTGATCCCGTAGCGTCATCTATCATCAGGTATTATCATTTTAGTTTTCTTATTGTATTCCAACTAAGATCTCTTTTTTCCTTGATCTAGTCGAGTGATTTATTTTATTGTCATCCGCATTCAGCATTGTACTCTGGATATATCATAATATACGATTCATAATATTTTGTCTCATCTACCATATGTATAATCAATATATATGTTGTAAAAAATTAATCATACACACACATTAGTAGGGTTTCCCAGACTAGCCAAGTTAAGAACATTACAGTGGTATAAGAGCTTTAGTTCTGCCAGCCTGTGACTAAAAATGATGAGTGCAGCAGAGGACCTAGGGGGTCATGAGAACGTAGGTGATGAATATGTCACTTACAACATACGTGAGGGAATACCTAGACCTGATTTTGCCCCTTTTCCTCCCAGCTCATAGGAAGAGGAAGAGGCACAGAGGGAAGCAAAGAGAAGGGCAGAGTGTGAGGTTGAATATGAGGTAGAGAGGATGTTAGGAGATAGATATGAGAGACCAGAGGGTAGTGGTAAGACCCCCATGGACCCAGATGCAACCTTCATTCAACTACTCGACAATCTGGTAGTCATTCAATAGGCCATGATTCATTCCTTGGAACATATGGCTGATATATTGGCTATTGTGGGCACCCCAAGCACACAAACCCCACATGAAACATAGGGGAACTCAGGGGCAAAGAGTAGACCCCATTCTCCTACTTGTACATACACCTATTCGAGTAGGATTCCTAGGATATTGTTCCCTAGTTTCCAGAGGAAACCCCCAGCAGCATCACAACAACCGATAGCATAGAGGTCGCCCACTCAGGTGGAGGAAATTGCATAGTACATGAGGGAGTATGTAGCATTGGGTCATGAATTTCATCAATACATGACCCTGGTCAAGTATTGTGGAATCAAGTCTCAGACTCAGGAACTTCCCCAGAGAGCCACAGAGAGGAGGAAAATTGATTTCATCTGGAAATTTGGTAAAATTACCATACCTTCTTTTGATGGATCATCCAAATTCATTGCTAGAGCTTGGGTACAAAATCTAGACACATACTACAAGCTCAACCAAATGATCGAGACATAGGCCATTGGTTTCGCTACCCTACACTTGGAGGGTGAGGCATATGAGTGGTGGAATCATGGATTGGTGACATTGGGACATAGTCAAATCACATCCTATAGGAATTTCATAGAGAGACTCATGGACAACTTTGACAAGAGGGATTTTGAGATCCACTTCAATGCTCTACCCCAATTGAGACAAACTGGCACAACATAGGCATTCATCACAAATATTTAGCGGGTAGCAGTGGTAGTGACAGATAAATCAAAGCCCAAGATGATAATTTTATTCACAGAGGGACTCACAAAGCCCTTGAGAGTATGGGTGAAGGAATACAAGCCTCACGCATTGCAATATGACATCTTACGCACTCAATATTTGGCAGACTTAGTGCCAAATACTAAACCCTTTTCCAAACCCTTTGTACCATAGAAGGACCGATACAGGAAGCCATTCCAGAGAGAATGGAAGGGAAAGAAGAAGTTGTATCATGAGATGAAGAGAGAACTTATGAGGAATAAGCATTGCTTCAACTGCAGAGAATCTTGGGTCCCAAGCCACAGGTGCATGGACAAGGGAGAGATTCGTTATATTGAGGTGGAAATAGATAGTGTGGACAGTGAGGAGGAGGAGCATGATAGTGGATCCACTAGCTCAGAGGAGGAGTCAACACAAGTAGAGGAGCAACCTCCCCGTAGACCACTGACACTGGTAGGGGCCCACCCACTGATAATTCCACAGCCTCCTCAGTAGGATAATAGATGGAAACCAAAAAAGGGAGGATTCATAGAGACCCTTTATGGTGTTCCCAGGTATGATACCCTCTAGATCAAAGGGACTATTCAGGGACAATGATCAATCTCCCTAATAGATGGTGGGGCCACCCACAACTTCATTAACGCTTCTTTGGTATCGAGACAAGCACTTCAGACATAGGATTTTGAGTGGTTTGATGTTGTAGTAGCAGATGGCCATATATTGGAGTGTCTAGACAGAGTTTTGGACTTGGAGATAAAGTTAGGTAACTACACAGTGAGAGAGACATTTTATGTGGTTGAATTATCTGACACAGATGTGGTAATGGGAGTCCAGTGGATGATCACCTTGGGAAAAATCACCACCAATTACCAAACCTTGGAGATAGGGTTTATATACAGTGATGGGAAGAGGGTTTTACTGAGAGGCATGTCAATAGGAGAACCTAGGATGGTTTCAGCCAAGAGGATGGAGAGGATGTTCAGACATGGGGAGGTATCATATGTCGCAGAGCACTTGATCACTACGTGGAAGGATTCAGAGGGTCGAAAACAATATCATACATAGATTGATAACTTGTTGGGATGACATCATAAGGTTTTTGGGTCAATTCAACGAGGGAGACCACCTGAAAGGGGGTTTGAGCACACCATTGAGTTGGAGGAGGGGTCCAAACCTATGATCACCCCACCCTATGGTCATTCTAGGAGGTTCAAGGATGAGATAGAGAAATCAATTAAGGAATTGCTAGCGATGGGACACATAAGACCTAGCAACAATCCATTTGTTGCTTAAGTTGTATTAGCTCTAAAGAAGGATGGTACCATGAGGATGTGCATTGATTACTGGGACTTGAGAAAGAAAACTATCAAGAACCAATATGCTATCCCTTGCATTGACGAGTTGATGGATGAAATGCATGGGGTAGTTTTCTTCTCAAGGATTGATATACACTCTGGGTATCATCAGATCAACATCTAAGAGCAGGACATAGAGAAGACAACATTTCAGTGTCAATTTGGGCATTTTGAGTTCCTGGTTATGCCATTTGGTCTAACCAACGCACCAGCTACATTTTAGTCTTGCATGAACCACATCTTCAGGGATCAGTTGAGGAAATCAGTCTTGGTTTTCTTCGACGACATATTGGTCTACAACAAGACATGGCAGAAGCATATGAGGCACTTGGATGAGGTATTGAGCATCATGGAGGCACAGTCACTATACACCAAAGAGTCCAAGTGTGAGTTTGGTATGACAGAGATACTTTACTTGGGCCACATCATTAGTGTAGAGGGGGTACAGGTACACCAGGAGAATATCAGGGCCATTCTGGATTGGTCAATGCCCAAGAGCGTGATGGAGTTTTTCTCATATTGGAGCACCAATGATGGATATTACCAAGCAATGGAATTTCATATGGATCGATGAGTCACATAAAACCTTTGATCACTTGAAGGAAGTCATGGTCACTTGTCTAGTGTTGGCATTACCAGACTTCACTTTGCAATTTTTACTAGAGTGTGATGCATCCAACGAGGGTATCAGGGCAGTTTGATGCAGGGAGGACACCCCATTGTATTTGAGAGCAAGAATATTAATCAACCCAAGAGGTTGTACTCCATTTATGACAAGGAAATACTAGCAATCATGCATGCCTTGACCAAATTCATACATTATTTGGTGGGAAACAAATTCGTGCTCAAAACATATCACAACATATTGAAGTATTTCCTTGAGTAGAAGGACCTCAGTGAGCACCAGTAGAAATGGGTGATGATGGTACATGCATTCAATTTTGACATAAAGTATGTCAAGGGGAAGAAGAACATTGTGGCTGATGCACTATCGAGGAGACCTGGGGCATGTTATTTGATGGAGATTTAAGTAGATTGGAAATCCCACTTGTTAGTGGAATATTCCAAGAACAAGTTCACTTGTGAGGTTATGGATGGGAAAATACATGATGACATGTATAGGGTCATTGATGATGTCATATTATACAAGGACAGATTCTAATTAGTACCAGATTGAGGGGTCAAGAAGAAGATCCTCACAACAATTCATGATTCACCACTAGTAGGAAATCAAAGGTTTTTCAAAACCTACAGACATATCAGGGAGAGGTTCTCATGGAAGGGCCTCAAATAGGAAAATATGAGACACATCAGTGAGTGTGTGACTTTCCAGTAGAACAAGTGAGAGCATACTCTTCCAGTAGGGCTACTTCAACCACTTCCCATTCCAGAATAGAAATGGGAAAGTATATCGATGGACTGTATCTATGTAGTGGTTGACATATTTACGAAGTTTTCTCACTTCTATTCCATATCGATAGAGTACAATGCAGTTCAGGTAGCTGAGTTATTCTTCAGGAAGGTCTTTAGACTTCATGGGTTGCCGAGGAACATCATCAGTGACAGGGACACTTAGTTTGTTGGGACATTTTGGAGGGATTTGTTTATATTGGTGGGGGAAGAGTTGACACCTAACACCAACTATCACCCTCAGATGGATGGGTAGAATGAGATCGTCAACAAGTGATTTGAAGGGTATTTGGGGAACTATGTAGGTGCACATCAAAGAACATGGGTCAAGTGGCTACATTTAGGAGAGCATTGCTACAACACCACTTTCCACATGTCCATTGGTATGACACCCTTTTGAACATTGTATGGATATGATGCTCCCACTTTGGTAGACTTGGTTTTCAAGGAGAGAAGAGCTCCCAAGTCCAGGGATTGGATCACAAAGAGTCAGAAGATTCTAAAGTTGTTGAAAGAGAACCTATAGATGACACATAACTGACATAATATGAGTGTAGACATGCACATGATAAAGTGCATATTTGAGGTTGGGGATATGTTTTTCTTGAGACTCCAACCTTACAGATAGTCATCTCTGAAGAAAATTGGGGTCGAGAAGATCAAGCCCATATTTTATGGCCCTTACAGGATCATGCGTCGAGTAGGCAAGGTTGCTTATGAGCTAGAGCTTCCATAGGGGAGAAACATTCATAAATCATTCCATGTATCTTGCCTCAAAATGGAAGTGGGACAATTCATCAACACATCATAGGATCTTCCCCCATTGGAAGAGGAGGGGTAGTTGGATTTGGTTCCAGAGGAGGTTCTAGAGTTTGGGGAGTGGAAACTAAAAAGAAGGGTCATCAGAGAGTGTTTGATCAGATGGAGATGGATTCCAGTAGAGGACTCTACTTGGGAGAGAGAGTAGGTGTTACAACACCCTATATTGGTATTGCTTGAGGAAAAGCAATTTTGGGAAGGGAGGACTATAATGTCCCTTTCCAAATAGGATCTTCAAAGAGGAGGCTTAATGGTCTAAATCGTCCCGTTATACTATAGTGAGGGTCAGAAATAGGTAAACAGGGCTACTAGAGGTCACTCCAGTCAAAGGTGTTATATTTAGAAAGTGACATTGAGCTAAAAGGGGATAAAAGATCTTATAAGCCAATTTGAGCTAAAAATAGAACATACAAGCTAAAATTAGAAGTCAACATCGAATTAGGGTTTCAGGAAGCTATAAGAAAAGGTTCAATGACCTAATTCATCATTATGCATATTTTGAATTGTTATTGAGGAGAGAGGTGCATCTCAGAAGAGGTATCTCAGTAGATTCCAGGAGGAATACACCAATGGTTGATTTCAGTGTTGAGAGACTCACCCTAGTCACTGGGGAGATCACATAGCTCTTCCATCAGTCTTCAGTAGTAGTTCTACAATATTCAGCAGCATGGGCACACTTGTTTAGGTAGAGGACACAAATTTTGAGGAGGTTCATTGGATTGACTTGTCCCATCGAGGGAGAGTTCAAAGATTCCCCTCTGACCCATTTTATAGGCAGGAAATATGCATATTTTTCCTGGTTTATCGTCATATTTTGACAGGGGAATCATCAAGGATGCATTTTCCAGACATTGTGAGTGAAATACTTTGGGAGGACACACTAAGGGTTCCCGAGCAATCATCAGATCAGATCCAGGGAAACCCTTCTCACCCATTTCATAGTAGGCCAGGGAAATCAATTTGAGACACATCTCAATCGATTTCGATGGTGGAATCACTAGGGTGAAATTTTCCAGTAGTAGAGGGGTGTATTCCCCCAGGGGGATCCATCTAAGTCCAGACACACCAGCAGAGGGGTCGGTCAGTCACCAAGACCGAGAGGGAAAAAAGGGCACATTGTCTAAGACAGTTTCCAGACTGATCTTAGATATCTAGCCACCAAGGAAAACTTTCTCGACTTGCAACAATTACCGCATGAGCTACCACAGCATGCACATCATCCATTAATCCCGCAGTGTCATCTATCACCGGGTATTATCATTTTAGTTTTCTTATTGTATTCCAACTAAGATCCATTTTGTCTTTGATATAGCTGAATGATTTATTCTATTGTCAGCCACATTCAAAATTGTACTCTGGATATATCATAATATATGATTTATAGTCTTTTGTCTCATTTACCATCGTATACTCAATATATATGCTATAAGAAATTAATCATATAGACACATTAGCAGAGTTTCCCAGACTAGCCAAGTCAAGAACATTAAATTCACTTGGCTAGATCTTGGTAGTGGAAATGGTGGCACTAGGTTCCGCATAAATTATCTGTCTCCCCCTTTCTGGTTCTGACTTAGAGTCGGACCCCGCATCTAATTCAGGGGATTTCACCTCAGCCACCAACGACTTCTTTGAGCAACAATTAACATTGTTATGCCAGGGGCTCTTATGGAAGTTGCACCACTTCTCGGTATCTCTCTTCAGCTTTATGTTTCCTTTATTTTCTTGCAACTTAGACTGGTTGTCCTGAGGCTTTCCCTCTTTTCTATGTCCTTTTTTTTACAGGTTGGGGATTCCCTTTCCCTGATTTTTCTGTGAGGAGTTATCAGGCATGAAGTGTTGTGTCTTTTGTTTGATCTTTTGCTTGATTTTGACGACAGATCGATAGGCCATGCCCAAGGATGAGATGCCCAAAAACTCCATTTCATCCTGGATGTATCTATGAATACCACCGCGATACTTGAAAACCAGATGTTACTCAGAATATTTGATGCCCAAGTTGGTGCAGAAGGTATGGAAGATATTTGTGAACTCTGGCACAACTTGGTCTCTTTCCTGCAACAGTGTGGTCCATTTTGTATACATGTCGTCATAACTTCTGGCAAGTTAGTATTGTTCCTTAATATCATCCATGAAGGACTCCCAAGTGACCATGACTATAAATAATGAGGGTTCCTCTCTTTCCTTTTTCTCACAAAAAGTCTCCCACCAATCTATGACATGGGGAATGACTTTGAGGAGTGAAAAAGTAATACTTTCTCTATTCAAGAAGTTATGGACATAAAAACACCCTTCTAGCAGATTCAACCATTTGTCTACAACATCTATGCCTATTTGACCTTCAAATATAGGAATATCAAAGTTGATTTGTACCTTGAAGGGGGAGACACTTCTTCTTGAGGAATATGAATCACCTGTTGGTAGTCACCAGAGGATTTGCGCAAAATTATCCATCATCTCATTCCTCTGTTGTGTGAGGGATTCCTTGAGAATTTTTTTGAAAGGATCTCCTGTCCCATCATCTTTATTTTCTCCCGTCACGAGAGGTCACTTGGGCATGTGATATATTTTTTCCTCAAGAGAAGCAAGATCGAGGCCCAATTCTTTGTACCCTGACCTCGTTGGGGACATGCATTAAAATGAAAAGGAGAAGACAACTATGATACCACTGATCCGGATTTGATAAGAAGAACAAAATGAATATAGATAATTATTATTCTTAACTTGAAAACACACAGAACAATAACAGAGATACAACAAAACCGACTTCTATTCAATAAGGAAATATGTTGAAACTGTAAAAATCCAAACTTAAACAAGCTTGCTAGAATGGTGGCGATGTATCTCTGAGAAGAGATGTGACAACCACACTCATCTATAAGAAGATGGTTACAGTAAGGCTCTCCAATAATTTTTAAAATAAACAAGAATTCCAAAACCCTAGGAATCCAAAAACCTAAACCTAGGAGATGAAGTGCAAAAAGTCATGTGGGCCCCGTTGGGGTAAGTCAGTACATCAACTTCCTGGGGTCATAACTTTTGCATACGATCTCCATTTTAGGCGCATGATAGCCCATTGGAAAGGTCTATTCAAGGAATACACACTTTTTTGTTAGAATGTGACTCTATTTTATGATTTGACTATGGTGAGCCCTAAACAAATTCTTTAGGGCCTCAAAACAACCTCGAAAGTTTGAGACCCGAAAAGTAGAAAAAATTGCCAAACTGGAAAAATGCCAAAATGATTCAGATGGAATAGGTGGGAGGCCACTAAAATCCATATAGATAAATGATGATAAAAAAAACTAGTTTATGTGAGATGCACAAAGAGCCATGGAAGAAGAAAGAGTGTGAAAAGAGTTGCAATGCGGGACACAAAGTTCACTTGAGGAGGTATGGATCAGTGAAGAAGTTCAATGAATGACACAAAGATCACTTGAGGAGGCTTGGATCTGCAAAGAGGTATACAAAGTGACACAAAGTTTGCTGGAAGAGGCTCGTTCCCATGAAGAATTGTATTGTGCGACACAAAGATCATTGGAGGAAGTTTGTGTGCACGAGGAGATGCAATTCTCAACAGAGAGGTCAATGGAAGAAGCATGTAGGAAGGAAGAGTTGTGACATGTTGAAAAAAGAGTGACAGAGGAACATCGTCTTGAGGAGCTTAAGTGCACGATGTGAGAAAAATAACTACCTGACTTAAATCATGAAATGGAGACCGAGGATCAAGTAAGTAACTTCTTACGTTGTTGTTTGATATTGTTAAATGTTCCCAATGTTGCAAGGGAATTGATGAATATCTTAGCTACCTGTATGAGGGAAGAACTAATAGATAGAGCTGTATCGACTCCCTTGTTAGAAAGAGAGGTGTGCCAGGTTAGCAAGCAAAATCCCATTGTAAGAGAGTTCAAGATGACAGTTGAACTTGGTGGTTATGACATGGATGGAGTCATGTTGGATCTAGGTTATGATGTGAACATATTGTCGAAGAAGTTATGGGAGTTGACAGGGAAATCGAATTTGGTTCCATATCTTATCTAGTTGTGATTGGAAAATTAATATAGAATCTACCCTATATGTCAACTAGAGCAAGTTGAGGTGAATATAGAGGTGGTGAAGAAAAAGGTTGAATTTGAAGTCATAGAGATTATGGATGACTCTGTTCCATACCCTACATTGCTTGGCATTGATTGGGCCTTCGACAACAATGTGGTTTTGAATTTGAAGAAGAGGAAAATGTCATTTGAGATAGACACTGTGTGCATGATCACACCTCTAGATCCAAATGAAGGGGATATATATAATAATCTAGTGGATGAGGATGTGAGGATATTGGCTATTGAGAATATCTATAAGATCATTGGGAAAAGAGAGTATTATATCAATCCCACCACAAATGGAGAACTAAGTTGGTGAACCATAAAATCCTATGATACAGATTTGAAAGATGTCATGGAAAGGTACTAGAACAAGTTGTATGAGGTCTCTACTTGAAGATGTGTAAGGATTATTAAAGCAGTCCACTAGATCATATTCGAGTTATGCGGTGCCCCGTGATTTTATGGAATACCAATAGAGGCATTCCTAATGCAGATGGAGAATATTTTTTCTGTAGAGTGGAGGATTCATACCATGAAGGCCATGGTACAAGGGACACCTATGCAGTGGTGGGTGACATACCATGCAAATATCTAGGACTAGGCGTAGGTGGTTGAGTTGATAAAAAGCAGGTTCCATCCCATCTCTAACTTTGAATTGGGAAATCGGTATAAGGGCACTAAAGATCCTCATGAACACATTTATTTTTTCAAACAATGCATGATTTCCAAGAATATTCTTCGAACGCAATGGGTCCACCAATTCATTCATACCATGTATATGGTTCCATGAATATAGTATATTTAGGAGGATCTCAAGAGGAAAACAATAGACTTAGTCCACACAATTTCATAGTTTTTCTCAATATTCTGCTTCACCACAGAAGATTTGGCTCAAAGAGAGGCCCTCATCTGGATTAAGAACTTTATATTTCATCGTCAGCTAAAGGAAGCTACACCAAAGGTCATATTCTCATACCATCAATCAATAACAAAAATGAAAGAGGTTATCCATTGTTGGAAGGTTGACATTGATAATTTTGATGACACCCACCCATGAGGAATACAGATCAAAGAATCTGAGGTTCAGTGTGCGATGAAGGGAAAGGCGGTGGAAATGGTTTCATTGGACTATAGTCATCCGATTAAGACAAAGAAACATAATATTGGCACTAAGGAAGCACCCAACATGGCCATCATTGGGTATTTTTTGGATAAGGATACTATCACTCAAGTTGTCGACTTACTTAAGGAATATGAAGACTTGGTTCCCCATAGGTTCTCCAAGATGAAGGGAATTGCATGATTGCTACGAGCTATGAAAATTCATCTTAAGCCAGATGCCAAAATGATCAAGCAGAGGCCTTATCGATTAAATCCCAAATGTAAGGAAAATGTGTGCAAAGAGTTGGATCAAATGCTCGATGTTGGAATCATTGTTCATGTCGAGGAGTCAAATTCGATTATTACTATGGTTGTACAAACTAATAAATATAGTGATATTAAAATATGTGTAGATATGAGGAGTCACAATGTCGTGTGCATGCATGACCCTTTCCCTACCCCTTTCACTGATGAGGTGTTTGATAAAGTTGGAGGATGGGAAGCCTAGTCCTTTACAGATGGATTTTCAGGGTATCATCAGGTTAGAATCACGGAAGAATATCAGGCCAAAACCACCTTTGTGACAGAGTGGGGTTCTTTTACTTATATGGTGATGCCTTTTGGACTAAATAATTCCCCCCTAGTTTTTCTGGGATTTTGTTCACAACCTTTAAGGAGTTTATCCACAAATTTCTTGAATTTTATTTGGATGATTGGACAATGTTCAGTTTGTTGAAAGAACACATGCAAGATCTTCGGTTGATGTTGGATCAATGCTGCCAACTCCATATATCACTAAATTTGAAGAAGTGCATATTTTGTACACCCTTTGGCACACTATTGGGGCATGTCTTTTGCAAGAATGGATTGATGGTTGATCAAGATAAGATCACCACCATATTGGATATGGTGGCCCCCACTTCGGTGCATGAGCTGCATGCAACATTGGGTCATACAGGATATTATTGATGGTTCATTCAAGGTTATGAGAAAATTGGAGCCCCTCTAGCGAAGTTACCACGCAAGGATACCAAGTACATTTGGATAGAAGAATGTCTTGAAACTTTAGATACTCTAAATAGAAACTAGTCATTATGTTGATTCTAATTTTTTTCGACTGGTCTAAGATTTTTCATGTTCATGTAGATGCCTCATACATTGTGCTGGAAGAAGTTCTTGCACAACCGGTTGAAGGTAATATTGACCATCGAATATATTTTTCCAGTCACAAGTTGTTTGACGCATAGAAGAATTATACTACAACATAGCGTGAAGACCTCGCCATGGTATATGCCTTGCATATTTTTTGCCATTACTTGTTGGGGACCCCTTTCAAATTCTTTACAGACCAATCCACACTCAATTATTTGGTTAACATGCTAGTATTGGGAGGAAGAATATGTCGTTGGTTGTTTCTCTTTCAGGAGTTTGAATTTTAAGTTGTCGTCAAGCTAGAAAAATAAAATGTTGGCCCAGATCATCTATCACAGATTGAGACTGATGAAACTAGTCAGAGCTTAGATGATGAAATTCCAGATGCGTAACTCTTCCGTGTCGAATAAATTCCTACTAAATTGGATGAGATTTATGAATTTATCACATTAGGACAGGCCCCAAGAGGATATACTTAGGCCCAACGTCGTCAATTGGTAACCCGTAGCACAAATTATGAATTGATTACTATCCAACTGTAAAAAATAGGAGCATATGGTATCTTGTACAGGTGTTCCTTGGAACATGAACGAGACCCCATTTTGTATGAAGAACATGAAGGTATTGCAGGGGGTCACAATGAGGAAAGGTAATCGCACAAAAAATTCTACTTGTCAGGCTTTGATGGTCTTCACTCTTTGCATATGCCAATGAATGTTGTAAATTCTACAATGTATGTCAATGGATTGGAAATCTGTGGTTAAGAGATGAGTTCCCTCTATTTCCAATCACAACCTTGTAACCATTTGGAAAGTGGGAAATTGATTTTTTAGAACCAATCTCTCCCCTTGCGTGTTGGACATGTGTGCACTATATTATTACTACCATAGAATATCTAACAAGATGGGCCAAAGACATACCATTTAAGGATTGTACAATAGAAATAACATTGCATTTCATTTTTTAGAATGTGATTATCATATTTGGCTATCCAAAGGTGCTAATGAGTGACTAGGGATCACATTTTTTGAATGAGACCATTTAGAGACTCACTCACAAGTTCATGATCCACCACCAAAAGAGCACTCCCTATCATCCTCAAGCTAATGGTACAGTTGAATCTTTCAATAAAATTTTAGAGCATGCTTTAACCAAAGTTTGTAGTGTGTAGCGTGATGATTGGGATCAATGCATCCCTGTAGTATTATGGGCATATCGAACAACTTGCAATAGGTTGACAAAGAACACACCATTTAGATTGGTCTACAATAAAGAAGTGGTCATGCCACTATAACTTTTTGTCCCCAACCTATGAGTTTCTCTAGCAACTCAAATGATAGAAAAAAATTCTCTTCAACAACAATTAGATGAACTTATGGAGCTTGAGGAGGACCATATATTGGTGGGATTCAACAAGGCGATAAAAAATAAAAGACTGAAGGCATGGAAAGATTGCAAAATCCACTAGAAAATACTCCAGCTTGGATCTTTAGTCTTGTTATATGACAGTAAATATTTACAGCACCCTCGCAAGCTATGTATGTGGTGATTGGGTCCTTTCTTCCTATTCTACATCAACGAAGCTGGTGCTACTAAGATGGATACATTACATGGAAAACCTCTCAAAGTACTTTTTAATGGAAACCATTTGAATGTGTACTACAACCCGCAGGGGTCGCTTGTCACTTAGCTCCCTTTCTCAGCCATAAATTTTGGTAGAGTAGGGTTAGTGTAGGATGTAAAATAGGTTGAATAGTACATATTTGGCATAATTTTCCTTTTTTATAATGCAATATACACTCCATTAACATGGCCAGATTAGATGGATTAACAACTTTGCAGATTCCCAAGATTTCCAATTCATGTTGAAGTCATGTCTTACATCCAAAGTACTGGCTTTGGTAGGGGATTCACATCGGATGAGGCTAAACTACATGTTTCTACATTACACTTAAAGGTCAATAAATTCAATTTGGATAAATATCCCAAAGATTTGGCATATAGTTAGCGATGATGCCACACTCCAAAAGGAACATCACTAGTATGGAGGATCTGAACCATTATCTATTCATCACTGGGATTTCACCATGAATTTATACTTATTTCTCACTCAATATCATTAGTCAGTTATTTGTCTCATTCTGGATAACACCTTCAACCATTTTCCCCTCTATATATCCACTTCCTCCCATCCAGTTGTTGGAGAAATTCTCCACATCTCATTTTCTTTCACCCCTTCCCATTTTCTCCCTGCTCACTATTATCCCTCCTCTTTCCATTGATATTACCATCACCCAGTTCAAGTCCACTTTCATGTCCTAACTTCACATACATTCCAATACATGCAATTCCCAGTTCTTTCCGGCAACCAAGAACCCACACTCTAGTTTTCATGAAGATTGACGTTTCATCATCAACTACTAGGAAGAGGTCCCACCCTCTTATTCTCTAGAAACACATTGCCTCCATCCTCACAAGTCCTTGAATTGTGCTTCTAGTTTGTTGTAGTCTTCCAGCTCTCTAAGCCCAAATATGGTTTTGTTATCACCTTTGGTGAAGGAGAGAGCCCAAGGTTGTGGGATCTCTATTCCACCAAGCTAGAAGGTCATCATATTTTACTTTATATTGCCCCAAAAAAAGACAAGCAAAGGATGATGTTGTCTCTTGATGGAACTCTTCCTTGGAATCTACTTCTTGTAGGTCCACAAGTAATTGGGAGAAGTTCTAGCAACTTGGATTAAGTTTAGTTGGGGGGTCGGTTTCTAGATGATGTTCTTTAAAAAAAAACCTCATTCATCACCACAGACACCATCAAAAGGAAAGGGTTGAGCATCTTCCCAAATGAATTCCAAATCCATCGCTTACCTTGGGGCATACTCGACTCATTCCAGGACCTGTGTCAAGTTGCAACTATAGCCTGGACAAAATATTTTCTCTTACTCAAACCCGACTGCAACTGCAACTTGGTTTGATGCTTTGGTCCATCACTAATGATGATTCACTCTTACTCATTTTGAGTAGAAAATATCCAATGAGGAAGTTTGATCGAGGAAGATCCAAGTAATAATGGTGGGGGCCTATTGACACCCAAAAGTATTTGTTAATATTACACGTGCACTTATTCTAGTTTGTCTTACACTCAAGCAGTTGAATGGAGGATAAAAGGAGGTGTGCATGCTAGACTGAGTTTTTTTATGCACACCAAGTTGAGTTCTGCCAATATGCATCAGTCTAAGTTTTGGAATGCATGCTAGAAATAAAAATGACAATGTCTGCACGCCAAAATCAAGAAACGAATCTTCGATAAAATATCCCCAAATGATTACTGATAGTAGCACAGGGAAACATGGAGTATAAACAAGTCGAGTTGGAAAGGTAGTTAATCTTGCCTTGATTCTAGAAAGGCTACATGGGGTGCAAGCAGGTGATAGAAGCGTACAGGAATGGAAGCTGGAAGAATGAGTGGGGAAGAGATAAAATATATTGGACGTCAGAGTAGAGAAGGATATTAAAGGAAATAATGACAACATAAACAAAGTTACTCACTTGGTTGATCAATCAGTCAGCTATTTAGTGAACCAACTCATGGGTTTTTATTGTATGGGTGCTATTGAGCTCACTTTGAGCATATGTTTTTTAATTCTTTTGATTTTAAGTATGATTATGTCCTCTCGATAGAGTTTGAAGAGATGTTCCTAGCGTGATGTAATGTAACAATAGGAAATGCATAAGAAAGGAAAGATATGTTGTTGTGAATGAATGATTTGATTAATGTATGCATATGCATGGTTGAATGAGGATGATAATAAAGCTACAATAATTTTGGACCCATGGTGTGTCAATTATGTGTCTGAATGAATGTGTGATTTCTAGTATGTTTTGTCATCTGTTAAAGTAATTTGCAATTCATTATATGAATGTCAACCCAAATGGATCTTAGTGTGTTTATCCCTTCATCCTCGACACAAGAAAAAATGGTGTCTATGATCCTCATAGCGTCTCGGGTGAGACCTTATTTAGACTTGGATGAAGATTGGCATGTCGATGCTTTGGGGTTTCTGTTGGTAAACTCTGTATGAACCCTGGATCTTAACCCCCCAATGTTAAGAAGGATGCACGCAAGTGTGTGCAAGATACCAGATATATAAAATATGCAGAACAGAAACGAAATGCTAGAAATAACAGAATAACAGTGAAATATCCAGCATAATCTTCACAATACACAGAAATGATATACGAAATAGCAACAGAAATAACACTTGATTCAGAT
>SNQJ01S0153360.1:24706-47301 GCA_010110895.2 Picea sitchensis | reverse complement strand
CACACATACAATCATCATCAAAAAGCGTACATCGGGGCCAATATATCTTGGAGAGCCAAAATGCTTATTGCACAAATAAGAACCAATTCACATCAACTCCGTTGTGAAACTGAGCGTTGGAAAAGACCAAAAGAAGCTTGGGAAGAAAGGGTATGTGTGTTTTGCACCTCCGGAAAAGTGGAAACAGAAAAACATTTCATTTTAGAATGTGAAGCTTTCAAAGATAGCAGGGACAACTATATAAATATCTTGACAACTAGCTCTTGGAATAACTTATTCAACGAGGGGACAGTGGAGAAATTGGAGGAGCTCATCATCAAGTTAAACAGGAAAAGGGCTGAATTGCAGAAATCAATGTGTGAGGCACTATGTGCCATAGGCTATTATTAGCCTCATAAACGTTAAAATCATTTTCTTTTCTTTCTTTCTTTCTATTTGGGAGGTATTACCCATTGTCTTAATTGATTCAAATTTTTATTTTATTTTTAAAAAAATTAAAAGTAATAGTAGAAAAAATTGCATAATGAAAATTTTGAAATAAGTAACATACCTCTCCGTTAACTTTGTTTAAGTCAAATTTTATGTATGGCGGATATTTCTTTGTTTTTGGGAAGGGACAAAAATTATCATAATTCATTTGTTAATTAAAAGTGGAGAAAATTATTAAAGATGAGTTGACTCATTGTAATTATTTAAGGAATAGTTATTATTTATTATTAACATATCTCTTACAATAATTTGGGGATTTTCTCATCTTAATAAGAGATCAAATTTTATAAATAGTGTTGTTAAAGTTGATTGTTTCATCATATCATGTTAATTTAATTTCAAAGTTTTATGGTTTCATTATTTTGAAATTCATGAAAAATGCTTATTTAATTTGGAGATGTTCTCATTTTAATAAAAGATCAATTTTTTTAAAAGAGTGTTGTTAAAGTTAAAATCTTTGTAGAGCGTTGTCACAGATTTTATGGAACCCAAACAACGAAGAGTGGTATTCAAAACTTTGGAAGTGGCATTTGGTCATGAAAATAAAATGCTTTTTTTGTTGTTGTTAAAGAGGAAGATTCTTACCTGGGACGCTCTGGTGGCTTGCGGATGGGAAGGGCCTAGCATTTGTGTCTTGTGTCGTAGCAATCAGGAGACAGTCCATCATCTCTTTGTTACCTGCCCTTTTACTCGACAGGTTTGGACTTGCATAGAAGAGACACTAAGTATCTCATTGAACTGGAAAGGTAATTCAATCAAAGAATGTCTTTCAGATTTAGAATTCCAACACTTTTCCTTGATTACACTACCAACAGTGGTTTGTTGGAGTCTCTGGCTAGAACGAAATAACACTAGCTTTAATAATGGCTTCATGATTCTAATGGTGGTTGCAAAAAAGTCATTGTTGATCTTTAAGGCGAGTAAGGTACTTCAGGGCAAAAAAACAACAGAAATGATCAAAGTCCCACCGAAGCTCTAGGGGATAGTTGGCTGGTTCGATGGTGTGGCAGCGGGAAATAGACTTTGCAGTGGGGGCAGTGGTGTCATTCAGATTGATCCAAACTTTGTTATCAAATGGACATTTAACCTGGGAGCTGGTACAAATAACAGAGAGGAGTTGATCAGAGTGTGGACAACTCTTTTTCTGGCAAAACTACACAATATCCAGATGATCCAAATCACCAGGGACTCCAAACTAGTGATAGACTGGTGTAAAGGTAGAGGCAGGCTCCACAACCTGGCGCTGGAAGGCTGGAAGGAACGTATATCGAGGATTCGCAGTCATTTTGAAAATCTAACATTTATACACTCCTACAGGCAATTTAACAAAACAATTGATGAACTATCAAAAAGAGCACTTGTAGACATAGAGCACATTGGACATATCATCTACACACGGTGGATAGACAATGTGCCAGATACCACCCAACTCATCAATGTTTTTTGATCAAAAATAATCACTGTCATAGGAAATGACTATCCGCAAGATGGAGGAAATGTTGTTTATTAAGGCGCAACAGGAGTAAAAATTGTTTTTTGTTAATGGAACATCGCAAACAGGGGCATTCTAGTTTTCTTGCTATTGTAAAACTGCTTGATCATTAGAGGGTCGTAAATGCCTGGAATATCCGTCTATTATGTAAACGGTTGTTTAAAAAGTGTGAAAAAACAACAATGTAATCTTTATATTTTCTAATATAAGTGAAATTTCTTTGTGTGGAAAAAAGTTGATTGCCCCATCATCTCATGTTAATTTAATTTCAAACTTTTATTATTTTATTACTTTGAAATCCATGATATTAACTAACTTGTAAGCTCATACTACCATTAAAGGAATTTCAATGTTTTATTTTTTCATTACTTTGAGTTTCATGTTATTAATGTGTTGTCCATTGGATGTAGCCTGAGTGGTTGGGCGGAATGATTGTTATCTTCCCCACACAGGTGCAAATCCTTGGGGTGACAGGTTTGTGCCCGTAATGGGTCTATAAGATGCTCTTGTTGTTGAGCACCCATTGTTCTGAAAAATAACCTGCTTCCCATGTTCCTTCACAGATTTCGGGGAGTTTCTCGTGGACGTAGCTAGCATCGATATCCGATGCAGTGAACCACATGAAAAAAAAAATTGTTATTAATGTGTACGCTCATACCATTAAAGAAAGATGGTTATGTATTTCGAGGTAAATTTAAGACATTAGAACTTATAACTTGAATGTTTGGATAAGAATTTTCATAAGCACCATTTCAATGTTTCCATAAGAAATTTCATCAGTAAATTTAGGACATTAGAACCTGTAACTTGAATGTTTGGATAAAAAAATTCATAAGCACCACTTCAATGTTTCCATAAGAAATTTCATCATTGTATGAGGTTCAACTTCTTTGTACAATTTTGTAAAAGTTGTTGAACTCTATCAAAATATGTCCATTGAAATTTGTTAATTCTTGGGCAGCGCGAAAATTAAAAAATTGTGGCTTCAATATTATGATCATGATTTCAAAGGAAGAGTGCATAAGGCTTAGCTTCTTTGTAGGGCATTGTAAGCACTACCGAACTATATCAAAATGTGTCGTTAGGGCCTATTCTTGTTACATATTGCTAACACAGAAATTTCTTGAAAAATAATACGAGACCACATGAAAAATTGCATGAAAACCGCTTATTGAAAAAGAAAACACGGTGCATCAGTGAGCGTTTTGGTGAACAAGGAAGTAAGAGGAATGTGGAAGCATTAAAGAAGAGGGGAAAGAAATCCAAGCGTATAAGGTGACCGAACAAAACAAGTACTAGAATTTAATTGGTATATTTGCATGCTTGTGGACTGAAGAAATCCATGACTCTATCTAGGTTGTTGAGCTTTCCTGTAAATGAGTTCAAGAATGCACCTTGTAGCACAACAGTACAACCAATTATGGGAGAATATAAAATCGAATATATGCATGCTTTGCCAAAGTAAGCTCTCTTGTCAACGTCATGCACACAAATGACAAGAAGTTATAGAAACCATTAATGAGAGGATATCGACTTGAGAACTCAAGTAAGTAACATCCAAAAGGATAAACCCATTTCACAAACAGGTTTAATAGTCTCTAAATCGAAACGAAATTTTAGGCTAACAAATATGACACATAAACAATACATGTATATAGTTTAATATTCAAACCTTATATGAAAAAAAAATAATTTGTAAACATACATGTTATTCAAAAATGATCGACCACTATAAAGTTCATCAAGCCCACATGCTACATTATCGAAAGCCAATGTCTAAAAACCCAACAACCCTGAAATTGATATTTGGCATGCATTTCTCATACTAAATCTATTTAAAACTGACTAAATAACCTATCCCACTATAAGTACTCCATGAATTCACAAATAATGATCCAGATGGATGTCGGTGGCCTCCCACCTATTCCAACTGGCTCATTTTGGCAGTTTTCCAGTTTGGCAGTTTTTTCCCTAGTTTTTGGGTCCCTGACTTGCGGGGCCGTTTTGAGGCCCTAAACAGTGTTTTTTAGGGCTTGCCATAGTCGGAATGAATTTTGATAGATAGAAGCAAAATGTGTAGTCCTTGCATAAACCTTTCCAATGGGCTATCGTGCGTCTAAAACGGAGATCGTATGCAAAAGTTACGACCCCGAGAAGTTGATGTACTAACTTACCCAAACGAGGCCCACATAACTTTTGGCACTTCATCTCCTAGGGTTAGGTTTTTTGGATGTCTAGGGTTTTTGACATTCCTGTTTATTGTAAAAAAGGGCCTTCAGAGCCTCATTGTAATCATCTTCTTGCGAATGAGCGCAGTCGTCACATCTCTTCCCAGAGATAAGTCGCCACCATTCTAGCAAGCTTGTTTCCGTTGCATTTTACAGTTTCAGCTTATTTCCTTATTGAATAGAAACCAGTTTTACTGTATATCTGTTATTCTATGTTAAGCATATTTTGATCATAATCTATATTCATTTTGTTCTGCAAATATATTCTGGATCAAAAAACTTTTAAAACCCATAAACCAATTGTGTTAAATTTGTCGTTGAGGCTTGTTCTAGTTACGTATTGCTACAACACGTAGATATTTCTTGAAAAATAATACGAGACCACATGAAAAATTGCATGAAAACCGCTTATTGAAAAAAAAACACAATGCTTCAGTGAGCGTTTCGGTGAACAAGTAAGGGGAACGGGGAAGCATTAAGGAAGAGGGGAAACAAATCCAAGATTATAAGGTGATCGAACAAAACAAGTAATAAAATTTAAATGGTATCTTTGCAGGCTTGTGCACTAAAAAAATCCACGAGTCTATCTGGGTTGCTGAGCTTTGCTATAAATGAGTTCGAGAATGCACCTTGTAGCACATCATTGGAACCAATTTTGAGAGAATATAAAATCGAATATGTGCATGCTTTGCCAAAGTAACATCTCTCATCAATGTCGTGTACACAAATGGCAAGAAGTTATAGAAACCATTAATGAGAGGATATCAACTTTGAGAGCTCAAGTAAGTAACATTCAAAAGGATAAACCCATTTCACGAACAAGTTTAATAATCTCTAAATCAAAAGGAAAATTTAGGCTAGAAAATCTGACATAGGCACAATACATGTATACAGTTTAATATCCAAACTCGATATGAAAAAAATTATTTGTAAACATATATGTTATTAAAAAACGATCAACCATTGTAAATTTCATCAATCCCACGCGCTACATTATCGAAAACCAATGTCTAAAAACCTAACAACCCCGAAATTGATATTCCACCAATATTTGAAAACCCAACAACCTTGAAATTGATATTCCACCAATATTTGAAAACCCAACAACCGTGTTTAAAAAGATAGTTGCTCAAAATTGATCATTGTGGTCTAACAAAGAGGTGAGCTACAACTAATGATGAATATTTTATTTGATAAAATTATGCATACATAACATGGTTGTAAAGAGAGTGGGTAGGTGGCGAATGATTAATGAAGTTTGTGAAATCCATGTATTATGCAAACACAATTATACAAAAAAAGTCGTTGGGTCATTAAATACTTATGTGGACTTCCTGCACATTGCTTTATTTGCCATGCTAATGAATTCCAGTGTGTACTTCCCCAACACCATACAAACACAAATAAGTTATCGGTATCATTGCTTCACCCTGGTCATTGATTCAGTGAAAAGTTTTGAGGGTGGTGGGACTGGGAGGAGATAACTTACATGGGAAACCTGGCAAAAACAACGGGTGGATCCAAATAAGCAAACCCAAGATAATTAATGAGCTTCCCAAAGAAAATGAACCATATGGGCATTGAAGCCCTATGAGTATTGCAAGCTCCCACAAGGCCAATCGCCATCGAAAGGTAATCCCAACCATCCGCAAACAAGAAAAAACTTGTAGAACGGTACTTTCTACTTATTATACGGTGTGGGATCTGATTTATTCTCGACCGCCTTAGTTCATTCATCTCCTTATGTTCCCTTACTTCCATTAGACATTGTTGCCACACCTTGTTTCACAAATTCAAAGACTCTGGCATTCCCTGGCTGAAAAATAAGGGATATAGCACAATAGTCGAGCAAACATAAAAATAGAGTGGGTAAAGCAGGAGAACATGGTTGTAAAGATAGTAGGTAGGTGGCAAATGATTAATGAAGTTTGTGAAATCCATTTATTACACATGCACAACTGTGTAGAAAAAAGTTGTTGGGTCATACAAGATCGCTCTTTTCGTTTTCGCTTTCCTCTTTACAACACAGAATGCCACGTCCATGGCAAAGTCTCGGGATCGAATCCCTCTTCTGGCTTTTGGAAGATGGAATTATAGTGGGGAGGTCGAATTTGTCAGGCTTTGACTTGGAGAGTAAATTAGAGCATGATTTAGGAGAGTTGAGGGGCATTGTATCGCTCCACATAAGCTACAATCTTCTCTTAGGACAAATCTCGCTAGAGCTCTCAAACTGAAGATGCATCGAAAGAAAACATTAGGTTGAGGGCAATGCAAATTAAAGAGGCGGTGGGGAAAGATATCGGATATGAGGCGATGGGGAAAATCTGATCATAGATTGTATTTATTAATACAACATCGACAGTTTAAAGGTGATGACGATGGTTTCAAAGGATGACAGAGTTTAAAGGTGATGACGACGGTTTCAAAGGACGACATAGATTGTTTCCCAAAACCCTTCAATGCTCGTGACAAAGGGATGGTGAACAAAAATGGTCGTTTTAGAAAAGTTGTCAACCAATTGACATGTTTTATTGTAAAGTTATTCCTATAGAATGTCTTTGGCATAAATATGGACTGAGTCATCGGTTTTACCACCTAAAATAACCCACAATCAATCCAAACTTTCACTCTTACCTAGTATCTTATATACTAACAATGTTTTTTTTAAATCCATCTCACCATTAATTTGAAATTGAAATTAAAATGTTTTTAGTGTACTAAGTGATATTGATATTTTAATTTTATTTTTATTTTAGAAATACTTTATCCTTTTAAAATTGTAATTTAATTTTTGGTTTCATATTTAATTTAATTTCAATTTAGGAACACAAAATATACGCTTTCTTGTTGCACATCACATTTTCAATGGTCAAGTGAGTGTCCATGCTTATGACCTTTACCATGCTTATTTACTTCTTATATTTTAATCTTTCAGGGTTTTTTAGTTTCTTTGCTTTTTATGTTGGGAAAATATGAATCAATTTGACATTCTTTTAATTTTTTTTTTACCGGGGAAATCAACAACTAGTTGGGTGCATACTCATGTAATGCGTGGTTATGTTATCCGACTACTACCACTATAACCCCATGCATGCCAACGCGGCACCTCACACGGCACACAAGGCTAGTCGAGGATTTTGAACCGATGACTTCACATAACGGAGTGCCTTAACAATACACTTCATCATCGACTCTTCTACACCCTAGGGGCTGACATTCTTCTAATTAATTTGCATGAAAATCAAAGTAGTTTAGTCCCTTACTTTGTTTAATTTTTTTTTTTAATTCAAAGAAAAAAGGTTTTTTATTAATATTTGAGAGTTTGAAATCAAATATATAGACTCCAAATATTTTTTCAAAGAAAAAAAGGTTTTATATAGATATTTCAGAGTTTGAAATCAAATATACATAGACTCTCCAAAGGACTCCATCATATAAGTGTTCAAGAGACCTCGACACTATCTACCCAATCTCCTATTTAAGATTAATTGTAGTCTTCCTTGTACCAATTACCACCTCGTCTCCTTCATCATCATAATAAAAAATATATTAACCTAAAAAGGTCTCTGCTACAAAAAGCTTATATTCTAAACCAAAACTAGAATATCACATAATTAATATAAGGTTTTTTTTGTAGCCGATAGGAGAGTGCATTCCTTGAAAGCATGTTCAATAAAGGTAGCCTCCTATAAAAGCAAAGCTTCCTTGATAAGTTGTATGCTTGGATGTTGAATTCTCAATAAACACGAGAAAGGAAATATCAACAAATTTATTTTTATCTCCATAATTTGATTCATAATAGGAATCAACCTATATTTTCAATGTTTAAATGTTGATTAGCCCACTCTATCAGAAGCTTTGAATCTCCCAAAACTTGTATTTTATTTAACCCTTTGTGATGCATTGTTTTCAAAAGTATCAAGAGAGCATAGAGTTATGCACGAGTGTTTGTCCCTTGTCTAGTTGCATACCTTAACAAGAAATAATGTGAAGTGTCATTGAAAAGGAACACTTCAACACCACATATACCATGTGCTCGTTGACATGCTCTGTCAAATAAACCCCATGGTTTCTCCTTATCAATACTTGACATCAATAAATTCTTGAGTTTTTTTTCTTTAAAGCCCTATTATTACCCTCTAAAGCCACTCTAATCTTGTGTGCCGCTTGAGCTAGTGTAAAATCCAAATCTTCAAAATTCATTTGATTATTGGTTGTCCAAATTCCATAAGTAAACATGCAAGGTAAAGCCTTGTGTGTGGTAACAACTTTATCAATTACCCATTCTAGAGTGGATTCTTCTAAGGTCCCATTATCCCATTTCTCCTTCACTCCTAAGTCTTGTGTAATCTCCAACCAAACAACTCTAAAAAAAGAGAAAGACGTGAACAATTTGTTTACTAATTCTTCACCTAGTTTACACATAATACATCTATTAGGCCCCACCCAATTCCTCTTCTACCTATTGTCCCAAGTAAGTAATTTATTTTTCAATGCCAACCACATTACATTTCTATATTTTAATGGACAATGTAGCTTCCATACATACCTCCACCACCAAAAAATTTCACCATTCCAACTCTTCTATTCTAATTGTGAAACCTAGCTTGACTATATATTCACATGTCCCCTTATTCTTGGACCATTTGAGGGTGTCCTCTTCTTCACTTAATTTAACAACACCATGAGAGAGCAACTTCACATACTGCCTCCATTCCTCAACCAAATCTCCTTGACGATTGAGAAATTTAGTTGCCATCCATCCTTGAAACTATTCATTCCTTACTCTCACTATGACTACCTCTCGTAAATAGTGGATCCCTTGACCATATAAAGATTCCAGAAGTGCCTCATAAATTCTATAATTTCCTTTGGATCCTAACAAAGGATCCTCCCTAATTCAAAGCTTGCCTCTATTCCAACTTGCCATGCAACCCAATCACCAAGCAAGGGATAGGCCTTGATCAAATATTTCCAGACTAAGAATGCTCTCGGGTAATTTTTTCTAACTGTTATGGACCACTCTTCCATAGTCTTCCCCTTGAGATATTTGACTTTCATAACACTACCCCATAGTCCTTTGTTGTAGACTAACCACTAGAGGTTTTTAGTTGCAAATGCTAAGATGAATATATGTACATTTCTCAAGCCTCAACCCCCTAATTCCTTAGGCAGGGCCACTCTATTCCACGTGACTAGTGGAATTCCTTCTTTTGCCCTCTTCTTAGTCCAAAGAAAACTAAAGCATTTCTTTCTAATTTTATTGGGAATGCCTTAGGAATCTTTACTATTGTTAGCCAATATACAAGAATGATCTTCGATATTGCCTTGACCAACACTAACCTCCCTTCATGTGACAACCAATTATTACACCACATTGAAACTTTGGCTTCAACTTTGTTATATAGCCAGATCCAATCCTCATATTCGTAATTATTTGGTTTTAAGAAAAAACCCAAGTATTTCACCCCCTCATCCAATACACAAGTCTTCATTGGAAAGATAATCTTGGCTTGGGCCTTAATATTATCTATCGGGTTATTAAACAACATAAGGGACTTGTTCATGTTTATTTCCATACATGCAGCCTTGCAATATAGGTCTAACAACTCCTTCACAAAAACATGGCCAAAAAGCATGATATCGTCCATAAAGAGCAAGTGTGAAATAGTGGCAAAGCTTGCTACCTGTAGCCCTTCATTTTTCCTTTCCTTTTAGCATCTTTTTTTACCATGCTTAGTCCCTTAGCCACTAAAAATAAGTGAAAAGGAGATAAAGAGAAACCTTTCCTAAGTCCTCTAGATAAACTGAAGAAAACAAATGGGGACCCATTTATCAACATTGTGAAGCAAACAAAAGTTAAACAACCCATTATCCAATTAATTGTATGCAAGTTCATTCCTATCTAGATAAGCAATAATCTTAAAAATAGCCAATTCACCCTGTCATAGGCCTTTGACAAAACTATCTTCAAGATTTCAACTGGTAGATTTTTTTTTTGACTGCATTCATCCCTTCTTGTGCAATGCCAATAAAATCCTTAATTTGATAATTATAGAGGAAGCCAAACTAGACTTCTAAGACAATACTTGACATAATACCTTTCAATCTATTAGCAATTAGATTGGAAATGAGTTTGTATATGAGATTGCATAAATAAATAGGCCTATAATCTTCAAAAGTTTCACTGCTCTACTTTTGGGGAATTAGGGTTATAAAAGTGGTGTTTACAACTCCCAAAACTTTCCAAGAAAGCCATGATTCTCCCACCAAATGCAACAAATCTTGTTCGAACATATCACAGAAACACCACTACAAATATTTGTAGAATTCTACAAGTATCCCATCAACATCAGGTCTTTTCCCTTTTTAAAAGAGGATAACACTACCTTCAACTCAAATGAAGTACCTCCTACCTCCAACTCCCTATTTGAATCCTCATGATCCAGATTTATGATAGAAAAACAAAGAAATAGTAATACTCAATTTCTATTAATGTGTGAAATATGCAAGAACTGTAAAAATGTAGAGTGAAATGAACTCGCTAGAATGGTGGCAACTTATCTATGAGAAAGAGATGTTTGTTATGCTCATTCGCAAACAAACATTGCATCATACTCCATTACTAAGACTTCTCGAGAGGTCACCCATTCCAATCATGCTCTAGCCCAAGCGCGCTTAACTGCAGAGTTCTAATGGGATCCACTACATTAAGACCACTAGAAAATGGTTGTAATTAACAAATGGAGATGACATTACATTACATTCCCCATCAAAAGGATGAATATTATGGTTTATCAAAATCACAGGCTCGAAAATGGTGATTCAATGGAAAAGGTGGATGGTCATCGATATCCACCTGGATCATTCCTTCCCCTTTAGGAAGTAATGGTCCCCATTGCATCAAGTTTCCTCGGGATATGGGGAAAATTTTGTTGAATATGAGCCTTGGTAAGTTGTTTCCTTTGCTGAAGTAGTTGTCCTACTTGTACTTGGAATTACCCTGTTGAAATGTCATGAACCTGTTGTCGGAGGTGTTGCATTTGTTCAACAAATCTGGTTGCATGATTTGCCTTGGTCTGAGTGTGGGAGGACTTTATTGGTGAAGATGCAACAAGAAGAGCTATATCAATGGGGGATAATGGATGGAACCCCAGGTGCACCTGAAAAGGTTCATGGCCAATAGAGCTATGAAGGGATCTATTATAGCTATGTTGAACATATGGAAGACTCTCTTTCTATAGAAGGGAGCATCTATAGATTGGACCATTGGGTAAGGGAGCACCATGCACCAAGTCAATGGAATGTTTGACTTGGTGGTTAGAGGCACCCTCGTAGGTGGAAAAATAGCTTTATGCTCCTTTACAATTTTGTCGAGTTGCTTCTGTTGTATTGAAAGGTCTTGGGCCAAGGTTGTAGTGGTTGCAATGACCTTTTTCTCACCTTCTAACTGGATTGTGAAGAGGGAAAACTTTGTGGTCTAAGAGATTACTTTGTTGCACTGTATTGATGAGATCAATGAAATGCAGTTGTTGGAACTACCTCTAGTACCCCATAGAGTTGACCTCATAGAGTAATAATGACACTGCAGGGACGAGACTCATAAACAACATGACATTTTGGTTTTCCTAAAAGAACATCACAAACTTCAAGCAAGGCAACATCACACAATACCTCATCTTTGAAGGGCTTGATTCCATATAGGATAGATGACATTGTTGGTTGACGCAAAGGTCATGTCCCTGGCTCAACCAACCAATGGTGTATGGTTGGGGTTGTGGCATCGTCGACAGCTTCAAACCCTTGATGACTTCAACTGAGATCAGGTTCTTCTGAATCTCATTGACAACAATGAAATATAGTGGGGTCCCCTTTACCCACATCTGTGAGTTGAAGAGGTGCTCCCCCTCCTTAGGATCCTTTGGTTCTTCTGGTTGTATTGTTGTGGTCGTGATGGTAGTAGTGGGTTCTGAATCGATGATCCATTTTCCATCATTGTGCTCTGAATAAGAGTTCAAGCAAGGTTCTAATTCTTTTTCTTTGAGCTCGACCAACAATGACTATTTCGAGTGACATTCATCGGTGTTGTGCTAGGGGATTTTGTGCAACTCACACCACTTTCCATTTTTCTTGTTCAAATTCCCATCACCCTTCTTAGCTGATGACTTGGATTGATTTTCATGAGATTGACTCTTCTTGATTTGTCCTTCATTTTGTGAGTTGGGGTTGTCATTGCATGCTTATGTTGTGGTGTATTAGCAAACCTAAACTCCTGCTTACTTTGTTGCTTGAATTTCTGCTCGATTTTGACTACATATCGATAAGTAGTTCCCAATGAGGAAATGTCCAATAAATCCATCTTTGTTTGGATGTAGCTGTGTAGACCACTACGGTACTTCAAAACTAGGTGTTTCTCGAAGTCTTTGATACCCAAATTTGAGCGCAAGGTATGAAAGATGTTGGTGTACTTTGGCACTGTCTAGTCTCTCTCTTGACACAGAGTCGTCCATTTCATAGACTAGTCATCATATCTTCCAACAGGGTAGAACTCATCCTTGAGGGCATCCACAAAGGCCACCCAGGTAGATTCTCTCCTAAATTGCGTAGATTCATTTGTGGTGTGCCTCTCTCAATGACCTTCCCACCAAGATTTGACATGGGGAAGGGATTTAAGGTGCGTGAAGGTGATCTTTTCACCATCAATTTTATTTTGGATAGAGTAATAACCTTCTAGCAGATTCAACCATTTCTCTAGAGAATTTGCATCTATCTAGCCTTCAAATAAAGGAATATCAAAATCGACTTGTACCTTGAAGGGCATCGCACCTCTGAAATGGCTGCATATCGAAGATGCCTCGGTCGCCATTGATAGTCGTCAAATGATCTGAGCAAATTTGTGCATCATCTCGTTCCTTTGTCGCATGAGGGATTCCTCGAGCAATGTCTTGAAAGGATCTCATGATCGGTAATCTCTCTTTTCTTCTGTCATGGGAGGTTGTTTGGGCTGGCGAGATCGATCATCCTCAAGGAAAACTAGCTCAAGGCCTAACTCTCTATACCCTGACCTCATCAGGGACATGCATCAAAAAATAATAAGGAGTCGACTGCTCTGATACCACTAGTTCATATTTATGAGGGAACGAAATGAAACATAGAAATATGACAAAAACACAGAGATACAACAATACTCAATATATATTAATGAATGAAATATGAAAGAATTGTGAAAATGTAGAGTGAAATGAACTCGTTAGAATGGTAGCAACTTATCTTTGAGTAAGAGATGTTAACTATGCTCATTTGTAAACAAGCATTACATCACACTCCATTGCCTACTCAAATGACCTCCTTCACCTTGATAATATACGAGAGAGTGAGAGGATAATAATTCCCATGGTGCATGTGGGATAAATTGGTCTAAGTTTAGAAAATGCCATAGGCATGTAAAACACTAGGACTTCCCGAGAAGTCACCCATCCTAGTCCTAATCTAGCCCAAGCACACTTAGTTGTGAAGTTCTAATGGGATGCAATGCATTGAGACCACTAGGCAATGGTTGCAATTAACAAATGTAGTTGACATTACATTACATTCCCCATCAAAAGGGTGAATATCATGGTTTATCAAAACCACAGGCTCGAAAACGTTGATTCTGTGGAAAAGGTGGATGGAAATCGAGATCCACCTAGATCACCTCATTATAAGAATTGGACATAAACTCATAATTTCCCCAATATTAGCAATCCTTTGATCTTGAAACATAGATTTTAAATGAAGACTTCTTACTTCTACTATCTTCGTGAAATAGCTAACCTTGTTATGATTGGGGTGCCTAATTTCCCATATTGTGTTAATGTGCTTTCTATGGTTGGCATAATTAAGAAAAAAAATTGTATTATTATCACCTCGTGTATCCATGATCTCTACTTTTGAGTCTCCACTGGGCTTCTTCCTTATCTAAGAGGTCATTTTTCCTTCTTCATAAATCCTTCAAAGACCAAGATTCCTCGTATGAGAAAACCCTTGCAAGGTTGTTTTCAAATAGAGCATTGATACCCCCTTCCACCTCTTTGAGCTCTTTTTGAGACTTGATAGCAATAGAATTAGCATAACCTTTCAACACAATATTCAGTTTTTTAAGGTTGTCTACAAATTGTTGCATTGCAAAGTACCTCTCTTAACTGTCAAAAGGTTTCCATGTCTTAATGACTAACTCTCTAAAATCTAAGTCATCCAACCAAGTGTGATTGAATTTTAGTGAACTAGGTGGTGTCCAATCCTCCAACTTCATTTTTAAAAGTACATGAAGATGGTCTAACAAACCCCCAATACTTACCAAGCATTTGATTCTCAATTGTTCATTAAAGAAAGATTTTTTCATAAAAAAGTGATCCAATATCTTGGAAATCCTCTCTTCTTCTTCTAACATTTTATTGAGTAAGAGTAATTTCACAAGATCTACATCAATCAAATGGCATGACTCAAACAACTGAGAGAAGTAGTCTCCAAGTTGATCTCTTCTTGCAAGATCCCCCCAAACCTCCCTTTGGTTTAGAGTTAGGTTTAAGTCACCTCCTAGTATCCCATTATCTCCTTCCAATAACCTATAATTAGACAAAGAATCTCAACAAATTTTCCCATATCCATAAGGCCCATAAATATTAATTAGTGTCAAGTCCTTCCCCAGTTCCATTGTTGTAATCTCCACTGCAATACTTAAGCCAACATTGAAGAGGAGATGGGGTCAAACTTCGAGTTCCACCCCGAAACTAGACCTCCAAACATCCCTACGACATCTAGAGAACAAAAATTCCAATCCTTTAATATAGTAGACAAGAAATTAACAACTTTCTGACCAAAGCACTTGGTTTCTTGCAGAAAGACAATATCAAGCTTATAAACTTCAAAAAATATTTTGAGGGAAAATTTCTTGTGGGCACCCCCTACCCTTCTGACATTAAGAGAGAAGACATGCATTGAGAAACCAAGGGATGGGCCTTCCTTTCTCTAAGGTCTCTAATGATAGTCAATTGTTTACCTTCTCTTATTTCCTTCTTTGCCTTAAATTTGGCTAGAGTCATGTGATTTCCTTCCTATTGAGCTAGGGATATCCTTATTCAATGCCAAACCTCCCCAACCTCCCTACAATCATCTTCTTGTCATTTCCTAGATCTCAACTGACAATTAGATTTTAACATTAGGATTAAGGGAGATCTTTTTTGGGGCCTTAGAAGGTATATTCAACTTAGCCTCCAAATATGTTGTCAAGGATGGTCTTGAAATGACAACCCTAGGTTCGTCACCAGGTTCAACCACTTGGATATCATCCTGGTTTGACACAACAATGTTCTTTGATGACTCCAAACTTTCCTTCTTAAACTCCTCCTCCTCAAAAGAATCCCCAACCCTAGGATTTTCTAAAGTGTGAGAAATTCAATCCTTTATGTCTCCTTCTAGGCTAATGTGATCCTCATTTTAAACAGGTAAGAAGGACCCACTATCCTTTTCCAGAAAAACACAAAGTAGGATTATGAATTTTCATACCTTCAAGACATGTTGATGGTTTTGATTTCACAGCTTCCAAACTGACAAGTTCTTGAGTAGGAGTCCTTACTAGTTGATCATCTACAACTCCAAAGCTATCCAAGTTGACTTGAGCCTCAATTGTGTTTTCCTTAGCACCATCCTTTGTAATCTCTTTTAAATCCTCCACCTTCTTCTTTACCCAATTTTTTTTAAGGGAAATAGTACTCTTCCCAGGTTTAGGACAACCTGCTCGCAAGTGACCCACCTCATGACAAAGAACACAATGGAAAGGTAGTTTCTAGCAATCCAATTTTTGGTTAAGCTTCCATGTCACCTATTCAATATCCAAATTTTATAACAAGCCCTCATGAAGATCTAGCTTGACCAAGATTTTTGCAATTATTTTATCCTCTAACTTGAGCCACCCTTCTTCGGATGCAACAAAATACCCTATGGAGTTACCTACTTTCTTCAAAATGATTTCACTCCATAACACCAACGAGAGACCTNCATGAAGATCTAGCTTGACCAAGATTTTTGCAATTATTTTATCCTCTAACTTGAGCCACCCTTCTTCGGATGCAACAAAATACCCTATGGAGTTACCTACTTTCTTCAAAATGATTTCACTCCATAACACCAACGAGAGACCTGGCATTAGAAGCCAAATATTCTAAATAAACGTAGGATCCCTTTGTGCATCAAAGCTTGGTGTCCAATGTTTATGATACAAACTCGATGACCCACAAAGCTATTCTTTACCCATCATTATATTCACGTCCATTGCTCCTCTCATTACAAAACTTATCCAACCTCACAACAAGATGTGAAATTTTGAGATATACCCATTGAATGGTAATCGATTCTCCACCAACCAACATTTTAAGCTTTCACACTTTACAAATTTCCCCGTGAACCTTCCAACCAACACTAGAGACATCATCCCATCAACCTCCAAAATATTCAAATCATGCCCTACCACCATCTTCACTCTATCCTTCCACACCATTATGAACTTTCAACTATGCACCCAACTACAGTAAACACTCTGCTTTTGTTCAAGATCACTATCTAAATTTCCTTCATCTCCCACACCACCTGCCCTAAGATCCGTTGTGCCTCTGTCATCCTTCCCCACCTTCACTGGATATCTACTATAGAATAACCCTTACCAACATACCCCCCTCCATTATGTGCAGAGGTCAAGTTAGGAGGATAAAATGAAGAAGGAACATGAGAAAATGTCCTTGAGTTCAATGACACTTCAGAAACTGGCCTATCATCCCTCACCTTAGACAATCTAGTATCAATAAATTTCAATGCAAGGGGCACTATCTTCTCATTCGCCTAAGGTACTAGATACATCATTTCATGTTTAGTACCTTCACCTATTGTGGGGCCACCTACCAAATCCAACAGTCTATCCTCCTCTCCCACCTTTGTAGACCCTATGTCACATGCTACCTAAGAACACTCTGAGATCTCTACTAGCTCATTATGTGGCCCGAAGACAATTCTCCACCAACCAACATTTTAAGCTTTCACCCTTTACAAATTTCCCCATGAACCTTCCAACCAACACTAGAGACATCATCCCATCAACCTCCAAAATATTCAAATCATGCCCTACCACCATCTTCACTCTATCCTTCCACACCATTATGAACTTTCAACTATGCACCCAACTACAGTAAACACTCTGCTTTTGTTCAAGATCACTATCTAAATTTCCTTCATCTCCCACACCACCTGCCCTAAGATCCGTTGTGCCTCTGTCATCCTTCCCCACCTTCACTGGATATCTACTATAGAATAACCCTTACCAACATACCCCCCTCCATTATGTGCAGAGGTCAAGTTAGGAGGATAAAATGAAGAAGGAACATGAGAAAATGTCCTTGAGTTCAATGACACTTCAGAAACTGGCCTATCATCCCTCACCTTAGACAATCTAGTATCAATAAATTTCAATGCAAGGGGCACTATCTTCTCATTCGCCTAAGGTACTAGATACATCATTTCATGTTTAGTACCTTCACCTATTGTGGGGCCACCTACCAAATCCAACAGTCTATCCTCCTCTCCCACCTTTGTAGACCCTATGTCACATGCTACCTAAGAACACTCTGAGATCTCTACTAGCTCATTATGTGGCCCGAAGACAATTCTCCACCAACCAACATTTTAAGCTTTCACCCTTTACAAATTTCCCCATGAACCTTCCAACCAACACTAGAGACATCATCCCATCAACCTCCAAAATATTCAAATCATGCCCTACCACCATCTTCACTCTATCCTTCCACACCATTATGAAGTTTCAACTATGCACCCAACTACAATAAACACTCTGCTTTCGTTCAAGATCACTGTCTAAATTTCCTTCATCTCCCACACCACCTGCCCTAAGATCCGTTGTGCCTCCATCATCCTTCCCTACCTTCACTAGATATCTACTATAGAATGACCCTTACCAACAGACCCCCCTCCATTATGTGCAGAGGTCAAGTTAGGATGATAAAATGAAGAAGGAACATGAGAAAATGTCCTTGAGTTCAATGACACTTCAGGAACTGGTCTATCATCCCTCACCTTAGACAATCTAGTATCAATAAATTTCAATGCAAGGGGCACTATCCTCTCATTCGCCTAAGGTACTGGATACATCATTTCATGTTTAGTACATTCACCTATCGTGGGGCCACCTACCAAATCCAACAGTCTATCCTCCTCTCCCACCTTTGTAGACCCTATGTCACATGCTACCTAAGAACACTCCCAGATCTCTACTAGCTCATTATGTGGCCCGAAGACGAACCTCAAAACCCCCTCATCTTCATTGTCATAATCAACTAGATCAAGATTTAAATCCATGAATACAAATTGGAGAGATCCATCGCCCTAGAAATGCTCTCTCCATACTACAATAACCCTAAACCTAAACCCCATTGCCAAAACCTCTTCATCCTTCAAACTTTGAATTACTTTCTCATATAGTTTCTTTATAAAAATATTATCAAACTATAGATAAAATCTCTTAAAAAATTTTATTTACATAAATCAAATGATGATCAACCTTATTTGAATTAATATTGAGGAGAGTTAATATCCCCATGAGATTCTAAGTTTTCAAGTTGAATATTGGAAAGTCCGTTAATGATAGAAATTGTTAGATCAATTAATGCTACATGTGACTTAACATTAATTTGGATTTATTTCTTTTCACTCACATGTATGTGTTTTTTTAATCATATCAAACCCAAAAGGCTGAGATTCGACGGTGATTTAGTAAAGAATGAACTCTCTGAAAGTGGCTTCAAATTTTTGGATGCTTCTAGAGTGGAGCAAAACCATCTATGTTTATATATATTTTTGCATGCCAATTGTAATGTTTTCATCGGTCCCTCATGCTTATATAAATAAATATTTGCTATACATCTTCTAAGATTAGAAAGCATGTGTATTATTACACGGTTGTTGTTTTATTTTCGTCAGTCTCTTATGCTTTGCAAAGAGGAACTTTCTCATACATCTTTTGAGATATCGACCTACTAAATAGTATTTTGATTTGCTCTAAAGTAGTTCAAGAGGTATTTTGAAAGCTCGAGAGGTCTGGCAATGGCGGTGGATTGTTGCAGGTATTAGGTCTGACTTTGTTGAGAGCCATTGCAAAATTTCGTCTCTTTTGATGTCTTTGGCGATGGATTTGGTCCGGGCATGACACGACTAAGGCGAGAGCACTTTTACAAAAGGGCTCAAATAGAAAAATATGCACTTAGACCGAGTAAATAATAATCGAAGCATTTTTTTCTTATAAATATAGATAAAATTTAAGGTGAATGTGAAAATAATAACTTAAATTAGCAACATCAAGTATGTCCACCTTACATATTGAAAACATTATGGCAGTTTCCAACATAATATTCCAACTTATCCATCAATATCGTGCCCCATTAATTTTCTTCTTAAAGAAATCAGAAATAAGCTTGGCTAAGTTGAGCATAATGTTTGAATTTATAGTCGAAATTTTTTCACGATTAATTTATATAATCCACCTGCATAAAACAAGGCTTCTTTGGCTACCATGGAGACAAAAATATTATGTGCGTTAAACAAAAACTAGATTGATCAACATAACATAACGTGTAATCTCACAAAGATCACACATGTAAAAGTTTCGTTTGGACGTGTGGAGTATAATAAGAAAACAAGCATTTACAAATGACATATGTTTGATGTTATAGTAGCTTTTGATTGTGTTAGACAATAAATAATTATGGGTTGAGAATTAGAGCCAAGACCCTCGACTCACCTATATCCACATAATGTGTATTATGCGTAAGGAGAGGAGGTAGTAAGAGTGGTTTCACCAGGTCACCAAATAGATCCACTGACGCCACTAGTAGCAAAGGATCCATCATCAGTTCAAGCCATTGCATTTTAGCATGTACCACAGGAAGCAAGAGCAGAAGAAGAGGTACTCATTTCATCCGTTGACCCATGACCCATTTAAATTTACCCCAACGTTGTATTTTACCCTACTTACCAAGATCCAATTAGTGTTTTTCTGAGAACAAAGTTGATCTAACTTGAAATAGTGGATTTCATTGACCTTTATCCAACACTCTTTATTGTAGGGACCCCGCCTCTTGCTTGTCTTGTTCGAGTATTCACCTTGAGCTTAACCAAGGAAAAGGTTTCTAGAGATGATTCTGCACCGTCTGAGAATGTGTCTTTACAAGGACCCATTAGGGCAGGGGGTGCGCTATGATTTTTGAGAACTGTAGTAACTGCAAAAACCTTGCTTGAGCACAATGAGTTCGGGAAAATAGAAAACTGCCTATATCTATTGTGACAAGGGCTATTGTTTTTGGAGTGCAACAATGACTAAAGGTTCACTTTTCTTAGGAAAATGATAGGGTCCATTGCTTCGACAATTTTTTTTTTTTGTATCTATTAGTTTCTTGTCACTTAAATATATCCATTTTAGTGAGACATGCCAGGAGAAAACCACAGAAGGTGGTATTCCCACCTCATTAAGTGGGGAATAGGTCTACAAGGGAATGGTGGTGTGTCGAGGAAAGGCAGGTATGCCTAAGTGGGAAGTTGGATCAAGCTTATATGACTATCAATATGAAAATGGGAAACAAAGTGAAGATGTTATTGGTTCAACTGGATCAACAACAAGAAATGAGCAATAGTGGCATATCGTTTGTTGATCATTACAGCTTCGTGAGACATCCTCCAAGACACAGACTGAGTGAGTCGACCTGTGAGAGAGCCCATGTGTTGGGTGTTCCCATGAGATGGGTGTGTCGTTCCTCTCTGGACTGAGATGAGACAATGTGTGCCCCTGAGTGGGGTGAGGATGCCCATGAGTTGGGTGTGTCGTTCCTCTCTGGATTGAGATGAAACGATTTGTACCCCTGTGAGGGGTGAAGGTGCCCATGTGATGGGTGTGCGTTAGACTCTGGAATGAGTTGTTATGACGTGTGGTCTTCTGACTTGTGGACTCGGTTGAGTCAGGATTGAGATGGTACTCTATATGATTCTCCCGTGGACTTAGTGAGATAGAGATCTGTTGAGTAGGACGTCCATGTGGCTGAGCGCAGGTGGACGTGCCCCTGGTAGTTGAGCACTAGTGGATGTGTGAGATCCCTTGCTATATTGTCTGAGAGTAAGATTTACTTGTAACGCTAATTGTGATGTAAAGGGTACAGGTCGGCTCCACCATGTGTGAAAGATAATTAATGTTTATTGTAATACTCGATTATTTTCTAAGTTATTGAGGTCAGCCCTGTTGTGCCAATAGACACCAGTTTTGGTCTGTCCAGTCTAGTATAATAAAGGTGATTTCCCCATTAAGGAAACACACAAGTCACTTGTCATTTCAGAATTTCATCAAGTACACTTTTAGGGCTGAAGTGTGCACCTCTCTTGGGCACAAGTTTCAAGGTAGTAGAGCACCCTCTTGTGTGCATTAGGGTTTCATGGTTGGAGGATCTTCTCTTGAGAATATAGCAAAGGATTGTTGGGTTTTTCTCCCTTGTTGAGAAGGGTTTTCCCAGGATATTTCTTGTGTTCTTGTGCACGATATTTCATCTTGTGATCTTGGTTATTGCAACAACTGTGAATGGTGTAGCTCAATTTGTTTATGGTTCAAGTACATGACTAAAATGAAATAAACCTCATGCTTGAGCCTAACATAGTGAAAATTCAACATGGTTTCAGAGCATAGGTCTTGAAGAACCCATTGCACATGCATTAAAGCTAGTCGTCATCCTTTCTGTAATTCTGTATTTCCCTCTAGGGTTTTCTGCAATTCCATACGACCCTCCTTCTTTTTCAGTTTCAGAACTTTATACTTGGACGTTGGGGCTAAAATTGACATAGGAGTGTATGACCTCCTTCAACGCACCTCCAACAACTCTCAGATTGCAATTTCGAGAATTTTGGATTTTTGGCCCTAGGGTTCCTAGGGTTTCTAGGGTTTCACAATTTTCTGCAGAAAATTCAGATTTAGGGTTTCTGCAGCTCATTGAAGGAGCCTTTCAGCTCACCAGTGTTCTTCTGACTTTCAAAGCTTATTGTTGGTAGTCATAAGTCCAACAAAACCTAAGTTTTCTAGCCTAACCTAACCGTTAGGTTTTCTAGCCCGGTTGGCAAGGGTTTGTGAAGAATCTGAAAATATGAAGAACAAAACCTTGGTGGAAAATAGTCTTGATGGATCAAGAAACTTCAGTTCCTAGAAGTCAAGACTTCAAGTCACCCTTGAAGAGGAAGACTTATTGTGGGTGATACAAAAGGTTTTACCAGAGACAACTACCAATGAAGAGAAGGAAGAAAGGAAGGAAGATGAC
>SNQJ01S0153358.1:0-20925 GCA_010110895.2 Picea sitchensis | reverse complement strand
GTTTTGGGCTCGGAGGGCCAGGATATTCGTAGATATCCTGGAGCTAGGTTGTTTTCCTAGTTGGCAGGGTGGACAATAGTTTTGGGCAATTTTTCTGTGTTTGCAACAGGATTGGGTTGTGTAGCAGGTAGAAGGAGAGCAGGGTTGTGTAGCAGGTAGCAGGAGAGAAACAACAAGGCAGCTAGCAACGGAAATAGCATCAGAACCAGGTACCCTGTTGAATTATGAATTTATTTATTCTGCTATGAATTCGTTAATATTTGATGAATCTAAATTCCTAAAGTTGTTGGTATGAAGATCGATATTATGCTGAATAGATATTGTTTTAGTTAAGAAATAATTGCTTGTGAGGATAAAAATGTTTAGATATATATTTGTGGTCTTTACAGAGTTATTGTGCCATTTGGTGTTATTTCCTCACCACATGTCTTTAAAACTTCATGAGAAAGATATTCTAGCTTCTCCTAATTATTATCCATCATTTGACACCTTTTCCACGTGTTCAGGAATTAAAAAATCGCGATCTGGGCAGAAAGAAGACGTTTCTGGACTCTTCTACGCTTTCACCAGCTCTTTTGTCCTGAATCCACCCCTTTAGCTGGTGAAAAGGAAATCTTTCAACAACTAACTAGCAGATTTCAAAACAAATGAGCTGGTGAAAGTGCAAGTTTTTTAATGAAAACTGCCTTGGGAAAAATCGAATTTCTGAGCCGTGGAGAGAGTCTGTTTTACATGCTTGAATAGTCGATTGACATCTAGAAATCGTAAGCTTTCCAATGGTACTTTCAGATCAGTTTTTAGATCTTGGGAAGGCATTCAAAAGTCCTCCACAATATGATGCATCATTTTTTAAACAAATTTCAGAATGAATTATTTGATCGCTAACACCATGTGATAATTATACTCCAAAAAGAGTTCCAAACTCTTGTCCTAAACTTATTCCTTGCAATGGAATTGGTTCCTACCCTATGCTTTGTAACTACTTCTATTCCTTGGTATTATGGAATGATCTCTTCTCTTCTTTTACTAGTGACAATAATGGATCCCAAACCTAAAATCTACGAAAAGTGACATTCTCCCTCATAAAATGTCCTTCGACATCCACAAAATTTAAGGATTGTATCTCCTTGACATAATTTTAGATCTAGTTCCATACACTTTTACTCTAATCACAATGAATGATTGGAAGAACCTTCTATGTCGGATTCTCCACCAAAGGATTTGAATTACCTAAGGTTTTACGAGGATCTAGGTGGTCCCCTTCGCATTCGTTTATATTTTTTTTTATACCCTTTCCATATCTCAAGTAGTTCATCCCTAGAGATAAATATGGACTTTGGGATAATCTCTTCCCCTTTCTCGAAATAATGCACCAATTATCCCTCCATTTCAATCCCCGTCCTTCCTAATCTTCTTATTTAGTTTCCCCACATCACTTTGTTACAAAGACATGAAACAAAATCACTAATAAATTATATCATTTAAATCTTAATTAACTCAAGTCATGAAAAAGATAAATAATAGTATCATTTTCTTACTGTTATTTGTCTCGAATAACATGGGATGGTTTTCAATCACTTTCATTAGGTTACGACAAATGAGTTCGTTAATACATGATTTTTTTATGCCATATGTACAAGTTGTTCAAATATGAACAAACCCTAAAAATGTTTTAATGGCCATCATTTTTGTAAAAGCCTATGTTTTGTCCTACAATACTACATTTTTTTAGTGGCAAGAATTTTTGTAAAAGCCTATGTTTTGTCCTACAACACTGTAAATTTTTAATAGAGTATCTTTTGGTTACCAAAATTGGAAGAAAAAACAACTTATAGAAGTTAGTTAAGAACTAAATATGTCCTTTCTTTTCACATTAATTTTAAATTTCATTTATTTGATATTTTCATACTTAATTTTATATTACATATTTTCCACATTATATAATTAAGATTTTTAATATCAAATATAAAATAATAAAAATAAATTTAAATGAAAATTTAAATGATAAGTTAAAATATACAAAACAATGATAAAAGTTAAAAATAAGATAAACGAGTAATTCACATGGGACCATGGATACAGGTGTTCAAAAACGTTCGGAACTGTTGGGAACAGAAGAGGAAAAGTAATCTAAAAACTATTTTAGATTAAAATGTATCATAATAATAATACATTTTAAATTTTATTTCAATCAAATTAGAGGTTAAATTAGGTCAACTCTATGTCTAATAGAATTGAAATATACTATATTAAACTTTACTAAGTTAATATATTAAATTCTATTTTTGGAATTAATAAGTACCAATTTCAAAATGTATTAAAATCTGTAAAGTTAAAACCTTATATTTGTGGAACAACTATAATATAAAAATTGCTAGTTAAACTTGTGCTAATAATTATATGAATATATTTAAAGACTAAAACTTTAATATCCATAAAGGTTGAACTAGAAAATGAGAAACAAAATCGGATCTGAAACTGTGATTGCTGGGAACTAAGGAAGAAGAAGCTTTGTGCAAAGATATGTCCTAAAACTGTGAAAGCTCTGTGCATAGATCTGTCGTTCTAATGCGCAATATTTTACTTGATTTATAAAGCTCTGTGCCAAGAAAAGAGGTAATATCTGAAAGCTTTGTTCTCTGAGAAAGGTAAAAGTGAGAATTTTTTATTAAAAGAGGTAAGATCTACAAGCTCTATGCTCTGATAAAGGTAAGAATAGTGGAAAGTTCTAGATCTGAAAGCTTTGTTCTCTGTAGAAGTAAGATAAGAGGAAATTTTTGTTTCTAAAGTATGGATCTAGGTATTTTTGATAGATTCTATCCTATGTTGAAAACTAGGGCACTAATAGATGAAAGAAGGTTTGATGTATGTATATCTGATAAGAATAGTGAAAGATATTGTATACCCATGCATAAAAAGAATGTTTGGACTAACAAGTGGATGCAGGATCCTAGAAAGAAATGTTTGCAGGTTAGCTACTATGACCCTAGCGTGCAGCATAAAAAGAGATGGGAATCATTTAAAAGAAAGAGAGGATTAACCCTCTGCTACAGTTGCAAAAAACCAGGACATCATGCTAAGGAATGCCCTGGGAGAAGACCTAGTTGTCTTTGTTGCAAAGCTATGGACCATGAAGTATTGGATTTCCCTAGAATGGTTGCTAAGCTTGAAGGAATGAACACGAGACAAGAAAACCCTAAGGCAGATCCATAAATGGCAGAACCCCAGAAAGAATCAAAGAAAGTATTGCTACAGATAAAAGAAACCTTGAATGACCACTGACATGTCAATTTATCAGAGATCTTCAAAGAAACAAAATGCCTTGAAGAAATAATAGGAGACTTCAACATTGACTATGTTCTAGATGAGGGAACATGGGTGAATGTCATGACAAAAAGAACTTGGGAACTTTTAGGGAAGCTTGCTATGACTCCTTAATTGGGAGGACTAGGTCTATTTAGAGGAGAGTTGATAAACCTATGTGGAAAGCTCACCCAAATATCTATGAATGCCAATGGAACTTTGACAAAGGAAGATTTTGATATTATTAAATTTATTGAGAACAACACCCCATTTACCATGCTACTAGGAAAACCTTGGATTGAAAGAAATCAGGCCAGAAGGCAAGAAGAAAAAGAAGTTTTAGAGCATAAGAAGCAGGAGTTAAAAGATTTCATGACTAGAAGGATCACACACTTAATTGAAGAAAAAAATAACAGATCGAAGCTATTTAACACCAGAGACCCGGATGTTGAAGTTGCAAGAACACTAGAAGACCCACAGAATATTGAAGTACCTATTCTAGCTAAAGAATAAGTATCACCCTCGACTCTTAGGAAAGAATCTCAATGGCGTGAAGTAACTATGCCAAAAGAAGATAAGAATCAGAATGGAAAAAGGCATACTTAGATGAAGCTCACTAGAAAGAAAGCTATAAAACTAAGTAAGAAGAGAGCTAAGATCAACAAGTTACAAAAGGTTCCAGAGGGAACTTCCCAGAAGGAAAATCTTCAAAATTGGAGCTTTGTCTAGACAATAGAGCAATGTCAAATGGCACTTCACCATGGTGAAGCAATATAGTTGTTGGGACCAATATAAATGTTCGAATGACCCTTCGAACGGGTAGAAAGACATTTATGGTTCGCCACTGGACTGTTGGACCACGCCATAATGGACAAAACATAGTAAATGAAGGCTTCTCGACCGTTGCAAGCAATCCATTGCCAAGTTATCTATTTATCTCGTCACGCCATGCACCGAGAACACTTTTGCTAATCGTGAATTTGAGCCCGCAGACTTGTTGATTTTATACAGTGATCATTGCGTTATTGCCTTATATCCTATTACAGTGTCTAAGTTACTCCTTGAACCCAAATATTTCCAACCCCGAGCGTGTCTGTTTGATGAGTTCAACGCAGCAAAGAGAGTTGTCGAAGAAGTTCTGATCGACCTCTCCGTCGACTGCTCATGGATCGGGGCCATACCAACCATCAATAGAGAAGAGAACCAAGCATAAAGAAGACCTAGAAAATGCAAAGTTGATTCCATCCATATTACCCGAATACATCCCGCCTCTGGCTAGTGCGGTGAATCGTGATAGTGTGCCAAGAGACTTTGAGTACACTATGGTCATTGTGTACCTCCCGAAGGGGATACACGGAGATCGAACATAGCAGGAAAAGATCACAGCATTCAAGTTCAATGACTTCAACCTCGGAGATCGAAATATCTATGGTATGCTCGCCCCATACAAGTCCTAACCAGAACTAAAGGGAAGAACTCGAAGATCATCCCTTAGTTGTGGATGATGAACCTCGCACAATCCACCCTGCTGAATGTCATGAAGATCCCACACTTCGGAAGACACCAGGAAGTCAACACTTGTGTTAAGCTGCTACTATTGTGTTACCATGGAGGATACTTATGGCTAGACCACTGCATTACAGTTGACCCAATGATGATCCACAGGATCATAGGACTGAGTATGCAAGGACCCGACCCAAAAGACTTTTATCCAGGAAAAGCCATAGATCGCGCACTTGCACAGAATATCAAGGATACATATGGAGACGTTGAGAAGGGAATAAGAGGCTACAAGGTAGCTTCCATCCATAGTGGCACAGTGTGCCTCGCATGTAAACTGATAGATGTAAAATTAGTAAGAAAGAATCGACCTATGTAGGTCACCGGCTTTGTTGTTGACCTCGCAGGAAAGTCCGCGGATGGCCTACAGATGAATTGGGTGAAGTACCTAGTTAACTAGTTGTAACTAGATTGTTGAGAAGCATAGGATCAGGGTTATGAATTTCATTTCAGCTAGCTCCTGATCCTCATTGCATTTTTTTCCTAGGAGATGCTGGAAGGAGTGAACTTCCCTGACATAGAGCTGTTTGAACCGCTTGTCGAGAAGTTCGCTACCCTATGGTATTCAATTGATATGAACAAACAATGGTATTTGAATGTTGTGTTTCATACATACTACCTCCGGCTAAAGAGATCCATCGAAGCCGAGCCTCGCATGACTTTGAACACCCTACAAAGGTTCCGACCACTAATGAAGTTCAACGCAGATCAACACTTTATATACATTACAGTGTGAGCAGATGAACATCAAGAGTATCTCTAGTCATATTACAAACTTACAGAAGAAGAGATTGAGGAGATCACCAAGGAATGGTCCTCTGACTTCCTTATCCCCGCCAACCCTGCAGAGATATATGATATTGACAACCGAGAGGACACTCACAAAGAACAAAATAAACCCGGAACCAATAGACAGAAGAAGACTGAGGAGGTACAAAACTTAAGCAACACCTCAATGAAGACTTATTCCATGTCACCTGACCGAGGGGGTGGTGATGAAGTAGAAGACGAACAGAGACTAGGCGAAGTAACATTGCCTAGAGACAAGGTTGAACCCTTGAAGAAGAGGAAGGTTTCCCCCCTGAAACCTTCTTCCTGGAAGAAATTGAAAGCCTCTATGACCAAGATGCAGACTGTCCTCACCTCTTACGACTTTGACTTCATCATATCATCCATGAATGATGCTTCACTGGAGATAATAGAGAAACAAGGAGCGAAGAAGGAAGAAATATATGATAGGATTGAAGTCGAACTCTAAGGGGTACAACAGGCCCTTCAGTCTAGCCACACAGTCTCCACTATGCCTCTACCATCGGGAGAACCAGAGTTGGGAGATGAGACAACCCAACTCCACCAACTAGTTGACACAGTCGAATCTCACCTTCGACGAGCACAAGAGGACACAGAACAAGCCACCGCGGATTTGATGCAAGTGCAAGGAGTACTTGTAGAAAAACGTCGAGCTGCAGAAAAGGAAAAGATTGCTCTCCAAGCAAAGTTTGATGAAGAAAAAGCACAGCTACAAAAAGGAAAAGAATAGTTTCTCACGAAGCAAATCGAAGTGAAAGAAGCAATTAAAAGAGCACTTCATTCTATGACAGTCGTATAAATAAAGGCAGAGGATCGAGTCTCACCACAAGTAGAGCAGCTCACAGAAGTTATCCAGCAGCTACAACAACGCATAAAAGACTTAGAGCTTCGCGCAGTACCCAAGACCCCACAGGATGTAAGAGATCAAAGAAAAGCAACTGCTTGAAGCAAAGTTGAGAGAATAAAATCCCTTGCTATGGAATGTAAGCAACACATTGATTGCAGTGCCTAGAACTACCCACAACTCACTAATAATTCAAAGTTGAAGGCACTAGAGTCGCAGCTCCAAGAGGTGAAGTATCAAGCTGAAACGATACAAACGCAACTGAAGCCCCTATCAGCTGTGGAAAGAATGAAGTGATCCCAGGAGAAATACACTACCCAGCAATAGATCCACACTATCCAGAGAATATTTATGGAAGTAACTCAGAGGCTTAAACCTGTACAAGATAAGGCTTACCAATTGTTCACAGAGGTAGAAGGTTGAGGAGAAGAACTGCAATAGGTTGTCACTACAGCTAAACATCGTTTGGAGGGACCTGTCAACGATGTAGTCATCTAAGAGTTTGTTGAACAGGAGGCCACGACACAACATCAAGTCAAATAAGCTCGAGCTACGCTCAAGGCTTTTGAAGCAGAATTATCTAGATCAGAGTGACTCGAGATGAGTCACAGGTGAGTGTTCGGGGCATGTTGGCCCTTGCCCAAGTTTTGGGAGATCCTTGGTCAAGTTTGAACTATTTTGGGACTTCGACAGCCTGTCGAAGGAGCAGCACAAGATGAAGCAGAGATCACGGGATCTCGACCCCTTTTTGGGATTTGGGATTTTGTAATGGGTATGGGATGTCGACCCATGGTTTTACCCATGTTTAGGCCTATTTTGTAAAGTATACATAGAATACTAGGAGATGTAATGAGAGAGGGAGTCATAGGAATAACTAAGTGCTAAATTTGGATCTATGTGATCAATATTGTATTTGCTCTATGCATACTGTGTGAGACTTGCAGAGGTAAGTGCAAGTCATTGTAAGAGGTTGTGGAAGGCTGTGTGCTTAGATATACTCGGGGAAGGAGGATCTAGAGAGATGCACAAATCTTTGTCCTATGCGGAGTAAGGTTTCGAGGTTTTGTGCATGTAACCTATTGAAAAAGCTAATAAAGAAGAAGAGTTGGTGGATGTAGCCCCAGGGTGGGGGTGAACCACGTATATGCCGTGTTTCTCTTCTTTGTGCAATGTGTTGATGTGTTTATGTATTTACTTGCTAAGTGATTTAATATAGATAGATAGATCTGTTTATGCTTTGTGCTAATGATGTATATGGATTCTAGATCTAACCCATGTGAATGTGCTTAGTGCTTGAATCTGCTAGATCTAACCTACTTCTCTATGATAAGTGCTTAGATACATCAGATCTGGATGAATGATGTGATACTCTGTTTTATCTGCAAAGTAGTTAGTGGTTGAATATTGATGAACTATAGGTGCTAAGTGCTCTGTTAAGTATTAAAATCACAGATCTATGTCCTAGATAAGGTTGTAGACACCTGAGTCCTGTAACCACCCCTGCCTCTACCTTGGGTGAGACTTCATCTGCTTCGCAGGTGTTGCTGAAAGGGTCGGTAGTTAGGGTTTTGTTGGTGCATTGTTGTAGCTTTGAACCCTGGGTCTTCCCTTATGCCAACAAAAGGTGAAACTCTAGTGTATACTCTACAATCCTATATTAGGCCTTTTCTATCGGCAAGCACAAAGGACCTTCTGAAACTTGTTTCTCCATAAACTTCCTAGTTAGGGAGTTTTCCATTAAAGAAGATATTTCTTCCATACTCACATCCTCACCTAGGACCAATATTATGATTTTCTTTCTAACTCTAACACACTTCTGCTTATGCTTACTCCTCAAAAAACCTATTCTTGCATGGATATCCTTCCTCCTATCAACTCCAAAACTCAATGTAATAATTATACTCCAAAATGAGTTCCAAACTCTTGTCCTAACCTTATTCCTTGCAATGGAATTGGTTCCCACCCTATGCTTTGTAACTACTTTTATTCCTTGTTATTATGGCTTCTTTAAGAAATAATGAATGATTTGAATGTCAATTAACTCAATCAACACTTGACTTCTCTCCTCTTTTACTAGTGACAATAATGAATCCCACACCTCAAATCTACCAAAAGTGACATTTTCCCTCATAAAATGTCCTTCGACCTCCACAAACTTGAAGGAATGTATATCTTTGACATCGTTTGAGATTTGGTTCCATACACTTTTCCTCTAATCACAATGAATGATTGGAAACACCTTCTCCATTGGATACTCCACCAATCGATTTGAATTACCTAAGGTTTTAGGAGGATCTAAGTGCTCCCCTTCACATTCATTTATATTTTTTTATATATGCCATATACCCTTTCCATATCTCAAGTAGTTCATCCCTAGAGATAAAGATGGATTTTGGGAGAATCTCTTCCCCTTCCTCAAAATAATGCACTAATTCTCCCTCCATTTCAATCCCCGCCCTTCCTAATCTTCTTATTCAGTTTCCCCACATCATTTTGTTACAAAGACATGAAAAAAAATCACTAACATTATAAGAAATTATATCATTTAAATATCAATTCACTCAAGTCATGAAAAAGATAAAATATAGTATTGTTTTCTTATTGTTATTTGGCACTCAAATAACATGGGATGGTTTTCAGTCACTTTCATTAGGTTAAGACAAATGAGTTCATTAATACATGATTTTTGTATGACATATGTAACAAGTTGTTCAAATATGAACACACCCTAAAAATGTTTTAATGACCATCATTTTTGTAAAAGCCTATGTTTTGTCCTACCATACTGCATCTTTTTAGTGGAATTTTTTTTGTAAAAGCTTATGTTTTGTCCTACAATACTACATCTTTCTAGTGAAAAACATTTTTGTAAAAGCCTATGTTTTGTCCTACAATACTGCAATTTTTTAATAGAGCATCTTTTGGTTGCCAAAATTGGAAGAAAAATAAACTTATCTAAGTTAGTTAAGCACTAAATATTTCATTTATATGATATTTTCATTCTTAATTTTATATTACATATTTTCCACATTATATAAGTAAGATTTTTAATAATATGTTTTTAATATCAAATATGAAACAATAAAGATAAATATAAAATGATAAGTTAAAAAATACAAAACAATGATAAAAGTCAAAGATAAAGTTAAAAATAAGTTAAATGAGTAATTCACATGGGACCATGGATACAAATGTTCGAAAGTTTGTAAGAGTTGGGAAGGGAAGAGGAAATGTAATCTAAAAACAATTTTAGAGTAAAATGTATTCAAATAATAATACATTTTAAATTTTATTTCAATCAAATTAGAGGTTAAATTAGGACAACTTTATGTCTAATGGAATTGCAATATAGTATATTAAACTTTACTAAGTTAAAATATTAAATTCTATTTTTGGAATTAATAAGTACCAATTTCAAAATGTATTAAAATCTACAAAATTAAAACCTTATAATTGTGGAACAACTATAATATCAAACTTAAACTTGTGCTAATAGTTATATGAATATATTTAAAGACTGGAACTTTGGAACTTTAATATCCATAAAGGTTCAATGAGAAAATCAGAAACAAAATTCATGTATAAAATTTTAACATCTTTTTTAAATTAAACTTTATATATATAAAAACTTCCAACAACTTTGTAAATTTGAACCATTGGTTTTATTTTGATTGGGAAAGAGGTAAATAGTATTACTCCCGTAATATGAAAATACAATAAAAATCAATGATATGGGAGTTGATTTATTTGATTTTGGTCTTTAGTTTGTGTTCAAAGGAAAACATGCATGCATGAAAAGTATTAAAATACATAGCTATAAAGTGAATATTATTAAGATTTTTAAATTAAATAATTTTTGAAATAAGATTTACGTGTAGTTTAGTATTTGTTTTATAGACATATTTTGAATAAATACCAGCCTAGATCCATTTAACTCTGGATTTATGGATCAAAACTCTCGAGGTGCAAACCTTTGACCTTTCCTTGAAAGTTTTTCACTATAAAAAATGTTTGCACCTTGAGATATTCGATCCCTCTAGAAGCTTGATAGATTCAGAGTTAAATGGATCTAGGTTGGTTGTTATTCATTCAAAGTATGTTTGTGTGTGTATAAAATGGAGCCGACCTAAATTGTTATTATTTTTTATTTTTAAATATGATATTACAACGTGTATATTATTATACAATTCTAAGTCTTGTAAGTTTGTATATTGAGTAGGGGATTTTCAAATCATCACAAATTATCTTTTTTCTATAGAATGATTTTGTTTTTTAATATTTGTAGGCCTTGTGTGTTTGATTAGTTATTTATTATTATTATTATTATTATTATTATTATTATTATTATTATTTTAATGCATTACCTTACATGAACATCTTCCCCATACTCCATTGCACTGTGTTTGGTTTTTCATTTTTTTTAACGTGTTATGTTACATGAACATTTCCACCATACTGAGTTGTAGAGGCCTTTGGAATGGATTTCACATAAAATTTTATTATTTTATTGTTTTTTATTATTAATTATTTTATTTATTATTATTATTATTATTATTATTATTATTATTATTTTAATGTTTTATTATTATTTTAATGTGTTGTGTTACATGGACATCTCCCTCATAATTCACATTGTTGTAACTTTCATGTTGCAACTCCATTACTGCAACTTCGCTTGCATCTTTACTCTATTCTTCTTTCTTTCATATTTGTGACAACTTTAGTCTTCAATAGTTTGGAATTGGTTTTCTATTGATTTTGCAAATTATCATTGAATGTATGAACACATAATTGTTACAAGTTAATATCATCATTAGATTTGAATAAGTCCCCATTAGATATTAGCATAAATTTCCTTTTCGCAAGTGTGCTTTACATTCTGCTAGTGTGATTTACTTTCTGCAAGTGTGCTTTACTTTCGACAACGTGTGATTTACTTTCTGCAATGTGTGATTTACTTTCTACAAGAGTAATTTAGTTTACACAAGTGTGATTTCCCTTTCCTGTAAGCACAACATTTACTTTACTCCAATTCAAGAAGTAGTGTAGCTTGGTGACTTAATTAAGTATTTTTAGTTCTTGATTTGTTGCATTAGAATTAATACAACTCCTTAGCAGTTACAACACTACACTTGCATATACAGTGCATGACAGTTCGTAAGTAAGATACGACCCCAGATTGATAATTAAATGTGCAACTCTTCAGTTGCTTATTAAATTAATTATAAAGTAATTGAAAAGTTCGTCACCACCTATCGCATTATCTTTATCAACAAAATATTCTCCAATTAAGGATTCCAATATGTCTTTGATTTTCTCTATTCTACCAATGTTCTTAGGGGTTTCATTAGTCTTTGGTGGTGACCTTTATTTTTTCCCTCCAAACCCACATTTTTTTCTATCTAGGTAAATATTTCGATGGATTTCCTATATCATGAAAATCATCACATCTAAATGGTATTTTCCAATAATGAAGGCATTGTGTGAGCTTCCACTTACACTATACAACCTCCATTTCCTCCAACAATCCCTCCCAAAGATTAGTTGCTACTAGAATTTTCACCACTATTGTGTCCACTTTAGAATGAAAATATGCTTTGATATCTATGAATTTTCCTAAACCACCTCCCATAGCCTTCAAATAATCTATGTTCCATAATTACTTAGGTAGGCCTGTATTTTTTACCTAGCACAAAACTCAAATGCAAGCTATCCTAGAATGAGAAGGTGAAACTCTAGTGTATACTCTACAATCATGTATTAGGCCTTCTCTATCCATGAGAACAAAGGAATTGGAATTGGTTCCCACCCTATGTTTTGTAACTACCTTTATTACTTGGTATTCTAGAATGTTCTCTCCTCCACTTATACTAGTGACAATAATGGATCTCACACCTCAAATCTACCAAAAGTTACAGCTTTAGTCTTCAAAAGTTTGGAATTGATGTTCTATTGATTTTGCAAATTATCATTGAATGTATGAACACATAATTGTTACAACATGTCAAGATCATTATTAGATTTGAATAAGTCACCATTAGATATTAGGATAAGTTTCCTTTTCGCAAGTGTGCTTTACTTTCTGCTAGTGTGATTTATTTTCTGCAAGTGTGATTAATGTTCGACAACATGTGATGTAATACCCCAAGGTTGAGCCCCTACTGAATTGTAATTTTGTTTATAGGATGGTGAGCCAAGTGTTTATAAGCTGGGAGGTTTAATATGTGATGTTAGGCCAGAGAGTCGAGATGTTAAAGGCCAGTGAGCCTATTTTTATATATGTAAACACTTATATCATTAATAAAATACATCATTGTGTGTATACCATCCATGATAAAAGAGAATGAGGGACTAATATCCACTAGGAAGGGAAAGGGAAGGGAAAAGAGACTTGGGAAAAGGGCTAAGATTGAAGGCTTAACTCTAAAAGGAATAGTATATTATTGTTTCCTAAAGACTATGGTGAGGATAATTGTTTTATCCTAATTCTCATGGAAGAGGGAGTGAATCCCAAGTGGAGAGAAATGATCTCCAATAGAGACACGTGTCAATCAAGGTGCATGTAAAGATAGGTGGGGGAAAATAGTATGTTTTCCCATATTTTCCCATTCACTCATGCACTAAGCCATCCTCTCCATCATTGACCTCTACAAAATTCACGCACCTCTAGAACCTGCATCATTTTGAGCTATCCTGTACTTTTCCTGTGAATCACGACACATCTGTACTTTGCATGAGCCCATACCGTTCCTTAATGGACTGTTGTTGCCGCCAACATAGTTCCTTGACTGAGCGTGGCTTGTTGAAATAATATGTTCTATACTCAAGCTTTTATTTTTCCATCACCCTTACTCGATTGACTTAGGAGATGGACTGAAGAAGCAGGTTGTCAGACATGTGGGGTTGAATAGGCAAGTTGTCAGGATCATGGATTGAATAAGTAGGTTTTCTCAGAGGGAGATCAATGACAGCTATAGTGCTCTGATAATTCCTATTCAGCATGTTGTTGAAGCCATGGAAGGGAAGTGTGGTAGTCGAAGGATTTTTGAGCAGAGAAGGGGTACACTTCCTGGGGTGGGACAAGCATGTGTGGAATGAGAGGCTGTAGGTTTTTAGTGTGAGTTGGCTCCTGGGACAGATTAATAATTCATGTTGATTGTGCAACTTCAAGTTGTCTCAGACTAGCCTAGGAATCCCTTTACCGGAGTGGAGTTTAGTCCCATCTCGGGGGTGACCCACTGCTAAGAGTGATGAGCAACGTGGTCTAAGGATGGGAGGTTCATGGAAGGTATGCACACTGTTAGGCAGAAATATTTTCATTTAATTTCATTGTAGTACTTACCCACCTATTTAATTTGTCAATCCGAGGTTCGTAGGCTTACAAAGCACACACACTATATATGCAGAACTAAAGTAGAAGTAATCTAATCTAAATTTCTGAAATGAAATTAATCTAGGAAAGCATTGAAAGACTAACTAGGAAAGAAGGAAATTAATCTAGGAAAGGAATACAACATGTGAAGAGTTGAATGACAAAAGACATATGTGAGCTCACACAATAAATCAATCTCAAATTATATTACAAGATTCAAATGACAAAGCATGAAAGAATAACAATGAAAGAATCAAAGATAAGAACCCCCTTCTCCTAATTACAAGACTAAATTATGAATCACATGCCTCCTTCATGAAGAGAGAACACTCTCTTATATACATGAGTGTCATAATGATAGATCCACTATTATCTCAACCACTCTCAACTACTTTCCCATTATTACAAGATATGATCCCTTCAAATCCTCCACACATCTCTCTCATATCTTAGATAAGATATGCCAACCAAATCTTCCATGATCTTCTCTCTTTCAAATATTCAAGTTTGAATATGTAATTCGAATTTGAGGATAGGTGGTGAATTTTGACTCTGTTGAAATCTTCAAATATGCCTGCACACATCATCAAACTCATCCAACCTTGAGATATAATGAAAATATGTTAATTTCTAATATTTAATCACAAATTCACTTATAATACTAAAATGAATAAGGTGGAAAATAATAAGGTGAAACCCAAATGTATGTATGTAAATGGTATAATAAAAGGTTAATGGATGATGGAATGTAATGAATAATGAAGGAAAAGGTGGATGAAAATATGACATTTCTGAGGCCCAACATCCCCCCCAACTCAACTTGTTGCATGTCCTCATGCAACCATGCATGGATCTTCTCAAGAACTTTTGGCATTCAAACCATGTATTTGATTGATGATGTCCTTTTAACAATGAATGTTTCCAGGGTATGAAATACAAGAGTAACAACATGTGAAATACATGAGTAACAACTTACATTTTCTTATGGTTGGTTCTTGTGTGACAACCATGAGTACAAAGAATGTTGGTTCTTGTGTTAACAACATTCATTTCACTTGTTGATTTTTTTTCTGCAATAATTTAGCCATATACTCACTGGAAATAATAATAAGCTCTCAATGTGCATAAGAAAACATCACTGTGTATAAGAAAGCCTTTTATTTATCTTTATGAATCATGCCAATATGTATATCAATTGAAATGCAACAGTGTCATTGGAAAATAAATGTTAGTGAATCATATATGGAATGATGAGATGGTAAAATGGAATATTGGTAATGAATATGTAGTAAATATAGGTTCCCTCCCCCCCCAACTGAATTGGTTTCATATCCTTATGCAACTTGGCATAGGTTATGAAAGTGAAAAAGGAAATAGAGCATGGTGAGGGAATTTTCCAAAGTTATTCATTACTAGAAAATAAGGAATTTCATGATGAAAGATTAGAAAAGAACATACCTCCACTTACCCAACACAATGCAATAGGAATATGTCTTGTGTTGGAGCATGGAAGATGTCACTGTTGCAGGATCATGAAAATGGAATTGCTAATACTGCTGCTGCTGTAACTAGATCATGGGAAGTAAAGGAATCTGAACTACTACTACTGAATCATGAGAAATGTGGAAGACAAAGAATATGGAACTGTGGTACTCTCATAGATCTGAAATCAAACTGCTGCAACTACTGAGGGGATCATGAAAAAGTGTATAATCTTCACCCGCTACAAACTGATGGTACAATTCTAATCATATGAATGAATGTGTCGGTGTTGAGCATGAAGAAAAATCATTAGATTACTAGCCATTGATGAATGATGTTAACCAATGCGAGACAAACTCACCAGTGATGTCAATGAGTGTCAAGGTACCAGAGTACATCTTGAAAAGTGAGAATAGAGGTGCTGATGTTGAGCCACTTGCAAGATCTAATGATCAAGGTACATTGATGTATTCCCATGATTGTAGGCGAGAGAACTTGCCATTAAGGCATGCAAGCGTCAAGGTACTCTAAAGGAACTCTAGTATATATCCCAGATAAGGTGTCATGGTCGATGGGGCAAGACTGTTGAAAGGTGGTCCTTAAGGAATCCCACATCAGTCAACATGAGTTTGGAAAAACATTGGTAGGACTATATATGGAAAGATCTCAGTAGAAACATTGTTTATGGCAAGGAAATCAAGGCAATGTAATCATGGAAAGGGAACTTGACTAGTTTTATTGACAAGGAAAAGGAATTTAAAATAAGGAAGTGATGTATGTGACTCAGAAAGATAGGTGTGTGAAATCATGAAGGATAATTCAATGGAAGATGGGCTTCAACACCAGAATGACCAATCAACTTTGAAGGAGAAATGGGACAGTGTCACAACATGAAATTTAGTGTATCAGCATGGAAAGGTTGGTGTATCAACATGGAAAGTGAAAAAGAGGAAATGATAGTGTATCAGTAGGGTCACTCTGTAACAACAAACATCAGGATGTGCAAAATGTTTCTGTGTATTAGCAAGCGTTTATGACATGTATGAGGAAAATCAGCTCCGTCAAGATGTCGATCAAAGCATGTTTTTCTGAAAAATGTTGTGATTCTTGAAGATCACTACGGCATGAAAAACGAGTGTCCTGTTCCTACAATCAATCTTAGTACTAATCCTGCAGTCAAACTTGTGAGAGTAATGTAAAATGTAAAATGCAATATTAAGTATAAATGTGAACAAATTGAGATAGAAAATAAATGCAATTATACCTACTGTCTGCACTTATTTGTTTCGTCATTGATTGCCACCAAAGTGACTTAAGAAAAACAAATGAATGTTAAACATAAAAACATGTATGTATTATTGTTTTCAGAAATGCTTTTTTTTTTTTTAAATGTCCATTTGCAATTTGATATTTTATTTGTTTTTGTTTATTCATATATATATATTTTTATTGTTTCCAAATTTTAAATTTTATTTTTATTTTTATTATGTTTGGTTTAAAACAAAACAAAAGCACTATATATATATTTTTTGTATTTTATTTATAAAAATAAAAATAAACAAATAAATAATTGTTTATTATCATTAATAGAACAAACAAATAAAGAAATCTATTTTTTTTTATAACAAGCAAATGTTTTATCACTTCAATGGTGATCTGAGTGTTGTGGTGAGATCAATGGTAATGAAGGTATTCATCCAAAAGGAAGTATAAATCATTCACAGGCAACCATGACCCAAATGATTCTCCAGCCAAAAATAAAAATCAAGTGCAGAAAACCCGAATCAAGTTATAAAACCTAACACCATAAATTATTCAAATTATGGAAATCAAACCTGATCACAACAAATAGTTTTCAGGAATCCAAACCAAGCCGCAAAAAAAAACAAAAATAGACTCAGGTTGGACTTGCCCACAAAACAACACGATAAGATTTACCCTCTTCAATATTCATTCCCTAGTAACTAGTTTGACCCTTTACTATCACAAAGAGTTTCCATCCGCAAAGCAACTTTATTGTGCTCAAAGGGTGATGACCAATAAGCTCTGCAAATGGAGGTAATGGAGATATTCATTATTGGGTCTGAGAAGTCTACACACAACCCTCACTCTAGATAGTATTCACTTGTTACCCTACACATGACCAGAGAGAGTTAACATTAATACAAAGGGAAGCATAGCTATATGAATGCATGACTCTCAATAGTTACTTTTCATTGAGCAAGCCAAACAAATACTCATAAATATAATGATGAGACGAAAGGAAGGATATCCCTGGACAATGTTCCTTTTCAACTGGGTCGATCTTGTGTTTTGCTTGGCGAGGCACTTTCAACTGCCATCCCATGTGCTTCAATTGTTCCTTAGTGCAATCTGATCTACGCAAAGTTCTAAGAAGATAGAATACTATTTAGAAACTGTATTTCGCATTTAGAACTTCAAAATTAGCAGTATCCAAACTTTAGGAATGAATATCCATTGCAGATGAAATCGCCATTATTGCATCACTAAGAAAACCACTTGTTAGTTCATCAGGGTATATTCCCTCCCACTCAACTTGTCCAATTATGGTTTCTATGGGTTGATCCTTCTGTTAAATTCCATGTTTTTCAAATAGTGTCTTTCTGCTGAAAGATGAGGTTGATGATCGATTTGAACATCAATCATCCATAGCAGGGGGTCGATGAAGTCATTTATGCCAATATCTAGTATTCCCAGCTCACGAGGCACTTCTCTTCAAAGTCGATGTCCTTGGTACTGCAAATAAATTTCACCTATTGAGTCGACTAGAGATCCTCAGAACTTATGCATTTCCTGCTTCGTTGATGATATGGCTATGGTTTAATGTCATGATGTTTCTTGGCTTCTAATACTTGAGGATTTGCATGTTTCTCGGGCAAAAAAATGATTATTGAGATATTTTTGCTCCTTACTTGAGTAATTCCAACACTTAAAAATGCCAAAAAGAGGGTGAATAATCTGGAGCGAATCAGGCTTATGAGAATTCAGTTGCGATTTATCCATGAAGGCATCAATCATGGAACTGTGTGCTCAGGAAACTTTCGTGCATAAAATCTAAGATTGCACCTTAGTGGAATGTGATTTTACTCAACAATACTTAGGTAAGGTGGATAAGGAATAGTTGCACAATCAAGATTTGGTACACATTTTCCAGTCAAAAAAACCCAAAATATCTGATTTTTGATATGATGCTCAAATGAGAATCGAGGAGTAAATCCTAACTTTCTAAAGATGCCAAAAAGAGAATATTTCATCTTACACTTTGTCATGTACTCTGATTCTGATTCTTTAGAAAACTAGGATTTATCGTTGATTTGGTTCATTTCCTTGATAATTGCAGATTTTAATTCAAGGTGTGATGGGGAAATGTTTTAGATCTATCATTTGCAGGTTTAGCATGCAAGACCAGAAAGCGCAATTCAATCAATCCCAATCATAGTTCAACTTTATTATAATTTATTATTTTTTTCTTCTTGGCTTGAGCCAGACAATGCACCTTAAACCTACAGATCTAGTAGATGTGAAGACTTCAATCTAAATGATCATGTTGTTTTATTGTTGCAAGTTTTGTTCAGATAAGTCAAAAATATGGTGGCTCAAACCAAAAATAACCCAGACCGAGAAGTTAAAAATGAGAAGAGCGCATGCATGACATTGTTTAATCACTGTTACAACAAAAAGCATCATTGTTTCAGCAAGTAAAATTTCACTGTAACAACATGTAAAATTTTGTTGTATCAACATGCTGTAACAACATGTAAAGTTTCGCTGTATCAGCATGTAAAAACTTTCGTTGTATCAACATGTAAAATTGTTTTTTTTTTTTTTTTAAATCACTGTATTTATTTGCAGGTCAAAGGATGGACACAAAAAAATTCATTCCTAAAATCAAAATCATCCCTGTTTTCTGATCCTCACGATCGCACAAAGAACGAAGGAGAGCATACTTATTCTAGGTAAAAGCAAAATCTGATAATGAAAACAAAAACCAAAAATGAAAGCCTACCTACTCTATGCTAATTACATCTTAGAAATCAATTACGTGTAGTCAAACAACCAATGTAGCCAAGCACGTAAAAGTAATAAGAATATATTATCTTTCAATTTCACAACTAAGGGTCATAAATATATATAAGCATGTGAAATCTGTTGGTGAAACTCTAAATTAACAAAATTAAAAGAAAAATTAAAAGAATCTAACCTAGTAGTCGCTTGAAACCATCGTTCGATATAGATTTCATAGGCGTAGTTTCCCTCGCTCAGATCATGCTGCAACTCCTCATTGTCCTCCTCAAGTTCCTCAAATGTTGATTCCTCCCTCATTTCTGGAGGAGTATTTAAGATCTGGGCTGCTGTCAATATCTCCTCTTCTTGAGAAGAAGAAATCCCATCTTTCACAAGGATCTGAGCGAGCTATTCCAAGATGACACTCATAGTTAAATAATATTGCAAAAGGGGTTCTTACAACACCCAAATCAAAATAAATAAATAAATAAAACTGAAAATCATACTTGTTGAAACACATGAAGACCTCTTCACAGTTGCAGAAATTGAAATTACAGAAATTGGAATTGCTAGAATTGAAATTGCAGAAATTGAAAGCTACGCTTACGCTTGCAGGAATTGAAACACTCTCTACATGCCCTTACCCATATGTCACCTCAGAGTTAGGAGCATGACTAATCATACTTGCATGAAAATTCAAACTAAACTTCAATCCATCGTGCTTCTCGGGAAATGATGCCAAAATGTTAGGCGGAAATATTGTCATTTAATTCTGTTGTAGTACTTGCCCAACTATTTAATTTGTCAATCTGAGGTTCATAGGCTTACGAAACACACACACTATATATGTAGGACTGAAGTAGAAGTAATCTAATCTAAATTTCTAAAATGAAATTAATCTAGGAAAGCATTGAAAGACTAACTAGGAAATAAGGAAATTAATCTAGGAAAGCAATACAACATGTGAAGAGTTGAATGACAAAAGACATATGTGAGCTCACACAATAAATCAATCTCAAATTATATTACAAGAATCAAATGACAAAGCATGAAAGAATCAAAGCTAAGAATTCCCTTCTCCTAATTACAAGACTAAATTATGAATTACATGCCTCCTTCATGAAGAGAGAAAACTCTCTTATATACATGAGTGTCATAATGACAAATCCACTATTCTCTCAACAACTCTGAACTACTTTCCCATTATTACAAGATATGATCCCTTCAAATCCTCCACACATCTCTCACATATCTTAGATAAGATATTGTTGGAAATACTAAGACAACTGAGAGGGGGGGGTGAATCAGTTGTTTATGAGCTTAAACAATTTTATACCTTTTAAACATTATTAATCTTCCTTCAAGTGATCATCAACAATATACAACATATTGACAGTAAAAGTAAAGACCATCAGTCACACATAAAGTACACACAGAGACAGATTTTCACGAGGAAACCCATAAAGGGAGAAAACCTCTTCTTCTTCGAAATGATAGGCAGTCTTTTTCAGTTTTGTACATCATTTAC
>SNQJ01S0153357.1:5971-22774 GCA_010110895.2 Picea sitchensis | reverse complement strand
GTCTTAATGATTGCTCTCCATTGGATGTAGTCCATAATTTTTTAGCTTCCTTCACATTTTGGCAAGGAAAATCATTTTGTAGCTCATAGGACCTTGATTCTTCTAATATTTCCGGAAAGGTAGACAAGTTCTTGGCTGCTGCCAAAATATGTTCTTCTTGAAAAGAAGAAATCCCAGTTGTTGCTAGGATTTGAGAAAGTTCCCTCGAGCTAATGGTTGCTTCTGAGTTCATCTTGCCATTTGATAAAACTTGGTTCACACAAAGATGATGTCCACAAATTTAGGATATCCTGATGGTAGTAAGAAAAAAAAGGTTGTATTATTTGTTTCTATGGAAGGCTCGAGTGGCCTTGCCTCCTGTCCCACTATTATTGATGCTTTGACTTTTGTTCTATAGTGCTCCCTGTCTTAGTCTCTTCATAGACTTCTTTATCTCTTTGGTTTGAGCTAGCTCCTGTTTTTTGGTATAGGTCTGTGAAGTTTATGAGTGGAACATTCCTTCCCACAAAAAGTTCGGAAGGAACCTTGGTTGAAAGGTCTGACGTATATACCTTTTGGGTCCCTAGGTTTGTTCATGAAAGAAAACAAAAAGAAAAAGAAAAACTACCATTGGGTTTGGGGGAGCCTCCAATAGCAGATGCGCAGGTTCTTACCTCTCGTTTTAAAGTTCCCCCGCCACCAATCTAATGCTAAGGTCTAGGAATGATCTATTTCTTAACTACTTCCTACCTTGAGACAACTCCCCAACAACGGCACCAAAAATGATGGTTGTTATATATGCACTAAAAACCCTGAATTAAATTGTCAACCCGGGGTAAGTAAACTTAGAGTTGTAGAAAAATATATGCCAAAGGTAGAAGGGATGGTAGTAGTATAGTCTAACTAAGGAAGTGGCTATCTAAGGCTAATCTATTCAAGCAAAGCTATCTAATGAGAAAACCCTACTAAGCAACTTTAAACTATGTAACCTAAGTACTTTGGGCCAAGGATCGATGGATAGTTCTAAGAAAACAAATGAAAACCCTACTTGAAGAAAACTAGTTCAATCATGACAATAATAAAAAGAAACTATTAAGCATAACGATAAGAAAATAACAAAAGAAAACTTCTTTAACTTTCCAACCTATATTCAATGAGTAACTACCCTATGAAAGCAAATAAATAAACAAGCAAGCAAAGACACCTGACTAACCTACTAAAGCAAGTAAACAAGTAAGCAAGGACAACTATCTAACCTACTAAAGAAAATAGACAAGTAAGCAAAGACAGCTAACTAACCTACTAAAGCAAATAGACAACTAACTATTGCAAGCAATCAAATTAAAACTTCTCATTGAACAACTATCTAGCCTAAGAGGCAAGTGGACTAGATCCTTAATTCAAAACTATTTCTAATTCATGAAAGAAAATCTATTTGATTGAAAGCAAGAAGAACTACCAACTAATTCTTATTCTATGATAAGCAAGCGATTATCTAATCTATCAAAGAAAAGACTATCTATCCTACAACAACAATAAAACTATCTCCTAAGCTATGAAAGCAAGAAAGCTATCTTCTACTCTATGAAAGCAAGAAAGCTATCTTCTACTCTATGAAAGCAAGAAACTGTTTTCTAATCTATGAAATTCAAATGCGTTCCATACTAATATAAGAAAACTTATACTATACTAAATTCAATCATTAACTACAACTTGAAACTGCAACATAAATATAAGCAGAAAATTGCATAACATAAACTAAACTAGATCTATCTTAACAATTCGAAATGTAAAAAGGAAAATGCTTAAAATAGAAATTAAAGCATGACATATAAAAAGTAAACTAATGAAGACATTAACTAACAACTAGATAAGCAAGATCTATGTAAAAATGGAATAAGCAATCTATAATTAAAAACTGAAACTAATCCTATCCATCCATCAAATCCTTGTTAAAGAAGACATGCAATAAAACTTTGTTTACTCTGTTTTAACTTCTATTTTAAATTTGATTTTAAAAGCATAAATAAAATTCAATCTAACATCTAATTGCACACGGGGTTAGTGTATGAGTTTGCAAACTCGTTCCTAATTATAAAATCAATGCATATTTAACAAAAAGGCTCCATACTAACCTGCAAAAGAGAATTAAAACAGTTAAACTACAACAACAAATTAGATAACAAAGAAATAAAGGAACAATTCATGTACAGGAAATAAAAAAGACATCTAAGATATGAAATGCATAAATAACACATAGAAAAGTTACCAGACTGTTGGTGGGCTCCCCAGCAAGTTGTGGTCACTTCTCAAATGCACACCACGAGCTCAGCAAAACAATTTCACCATTAAAACTTGAAAAACGCAGTCTTATACAATTCTGGCAATTGAAAAATGCAAAAACAAAGACAAAATCGTTTTTTGGCTCTAACACACGACTTTTTATACTGCTTAACAATTATCTGATCACCACTGTGGTATTTATAATGTTTACAGACCAAGTGGTCGACCACAGGAGGTTCGAACCACTTCTAAAATTGGCAAATTTCATTAATGATTCCCTAACTGCCAAAACAAAGCGAGCCAATAATCACCCACCATAACAACCCAAAATCAAGTTGTCAAGAGTTCAGTAGTTGGAGGGGATAAGCACGAGAAAAACCCATGTCTCTGATTCGCCCACCACTGGCCGCCAATACCATAAACTCCAAATCGCCCATTGTTTTTGTGTAGGATGAGGTGTTGGACGGAGTGTCGGACCGGGTACCGGATCGAGTGTTGGAAGGAGTGTCAGACTGAGTGCCGGAAGTATAAACATGGTGCGTTTTTGCCCTGAAACACCAAAAAAATGTGAATTAGATCTTTGGAATCATAAAACGTGATGAATTATACTTAATATTGACATCAAACACGAATCATACATACCTGGTGTAGATCATACCGCTTTTTCACAAAATTCTTCAAAAAACTTCTCCAAAACACGAAAAACGCATATGTACATTCGGCAAAAGTGCCTAATAACTATCATAAAATTGTTCATATCTCGGGCCCAACACAGCATTTACATTTTTATTTAGTATGGAAAGTTGCATGAGTATGATTGTCATGATGTGTGTTATTTCTGCATTTAGATTTGGTACGAGAAATTTTTATTGGGTCGTTTTAGCAATAGCTTGACGAAGCTTGGGGTACGTTACATATTGACTTTCATAATTTAAAAAATATATAAAATTAATTTTATAAATTTTGAAAATAAACATTGCATAGAATAGTGAGTTTTCTACACTTATACAATTTTTAAAGGAAATTCCATCATTAAAGTACTCAAAAAATTCTATCATTAAGGTATTCATAACACATGTACTAATGGAGACATATACCTTATATTTTCCTTGAAAAACAATATACCAATATTAGAGAAACTCAAATTTCACATAGTTATTCACAATTTCTATAAATAAAAATTATATATTCTAAAAGCTAATTCAATTTCCTACATTTCATCTTTTTAGACCATATTCAAATGCATTGTAAAAGTACCTTTAATATTCCCTCCAAGTTAACAGATTGTTGTTTATCCATGTTTGCATTGTCACTAACTGGTCACGAGACACCATCATTAGCTTGTACATGCCCCCCTCTCAATAGAACAAATAATACCACATCACCGTGCAAAAGTTACTAGGAAACTCCAACAATGTCATGAAACATTATCCCCTAACATTATCATCTAAACCCTTAGGGGTCTAGAATCATCATCCATAGCTAAGATAAACAAGTATACCTAAAACCACATCATAATTATATATCATTCTCCAAGATCATCAAATATGAAACCAAGGAGTGATCAACAAGGCATGCACAAATGAGAAGACCACTAAGCCAACAAACACAATCCTCCAACTAAGGAGAAGTGAGACTCATCCAACAAAGGACAAGTGAGACTTGTCTAAATAAATGATCCAATGCCAAGAAGAGAAGGGGTCCATGAAGATTTCTCCCCATGTTGGTCCAATGCTCCACTGCAAATCTCCTTAAATGTAATGGAAATCACAATTCAAACCTCATACAATATGAATTATAACAAAATAAAAAACTTTTAATCACAACTACAAATAAAAATGCAAGTAAATAACACATTTCAATTAGCATTTAGCTGAAAGTTTTTTACATATAAATGAGACGTTTTATTTATCCTTTAGCTTACACCTGAATTTGAATCATTGATGGGAACTTTTACTTAATGTATTGCCCAATTGTAGCAGCAACAACAACAACAAAATCGCTACAAGATCAATCACTCCACAATTAAAAGAAACAATGTACAATATTGAACACACAACACTTCGTCAAAGCTTACAAGATCAAACACTCCATAATTTTTAAAAAATGTACAATATTAAACACTCAACACTCCATCAGAGCTGACTGTAAACTTTCAATATGATTGCCATAACAATCTCGTTCTTTAAAATAACAAATATGTGTCTGTCCATAAAAATATAAAAACGTATTGCATCTTTCAACCCTATAACTTAAGAAACATCTTAGGAAACGTGATTAGACTCTTGATTTTGTAGGAATCGAACACATACGGGTAATCTGTGAAGGAATTTTTGTGATTTTTGAAGGTCATTAACTTGCAGAGCGATTTTGAGGGCCTAAACGACGTTTTTAGGCAATCAAAACCAACAAGAACATAATGTACTTTTGCTACATTATGTCTCTACAAATTAAATTAAATAACATGGAGAGAACTATCCAAAGAGCTACTCCAGGAGAGAAACAAAGCTCGTATGAGACAATTACAACTGAAACTATTAAGGTAAAATTCTGTCACCAGTTTACTTCCATAGGGCATAACTCCTTGCTCAAAAGTTTGTTTGATGAATAGGAGAATTCTATGGAAATCTTATGAACCATAAAAGACAACCACAAAACCATATTCAGAATATGGGTATGTAAAAATATGCATGAAGAGAAAGAATACACATATAGAATACATAGATAAATTGGGAAAAACAGTCTAAACTTCTCAAAACCATAACATTCATCTTAGACCTTAGATTTGGGAAAAAAAATAGTCACTAGAAAGATATTGAGGAGGAGAATACATCTATCCACCTATAATTTTGAATTGGGTGCCAAAAATTTCTCATAAAGCAATAAAGTAATTATGTAGCAGTAAGAAAGTGGAAATTACATCATGTGAATGTTGTAACTTTCTGTTCATTACTCATAATGAGGTATGAACACAGATGTTGGAGATTTTTTTCGAAGAAGAATGTGTTTAAGGAATTAGATTTTTATTTGGTGCATTGTGTTCTTAACAAATTGATGTGAAGAATAACCTGTAATCTAATTAATAAATATTTTTCAATATGATTAACTCTAACAACAATTATTGCATGCACATTCTTGCAGAATTAGAGATACAAGAAAGAAAACTTTAGTTCCTATAAGAGAAATAGAGATATGGAGGATGTTAAAGGGTCTTACAGCCATGAAGAAGAACTCAAATGTATGCATGTCAACATGGGTAATGCTGAGACAAACTCTAATAGATGAAGAGATGGGTAGGATCTTGTAACTATGAGAAGCCTACAAAGGAAAGCGCAGAGCTATAGGAACAATAATGAAAAGATCATGAAATCTTAGGAAGAGATACTACAAAGACTGAATATGCTGCAAGAGAAAATAAACAAAGATTCTGGAACAAAACATGAATCTAGTGAAAGTAAAGTGGAAGTATCTAGATCTCATGATAGGAGGGATGATCATGGAGGATCCAGATGGTTAAGGAGTACTAGTTGACATCAACATCATCAATGCCTAGGGAACTTGACCCGAAGAGCATATGCATGTTCAAGGTTGGAGAGTAGCCCAAGAATTTCTCCTATTATACATCATAGGAGGATACATGGGTCATATAGCTTGCAAGGGGAGATAAGTATGATCAAGTCACAATCATTTGATGGAAAGAACAAGAAAAGAGAAGATCCAAAAACATGGTTTCTAGGAATGAGGAAATATTTCTAGTTGCATGATTACTCATCGAATGTAGAAGCCCAAATTGTAGCTTACCTCCTTCAAGGAAATAAATCTATGTGGTGGGATCTGTTGAAGTAAGTTAAGCACCTTGATGAGAAAATAATTTCTTGGAAGCCATTCAAGAAATATTTTCAGTAGTGATACTTGTCGGAGCAATATTTTGACAATAATGTGGAAGAGTTATTTGAACTCAAACTTGGGAACATGACCGTGCATGAATATGAAATAAAATTCTTGGAACTTCTTAGGAACATGATTTTCATCAGAGATGAGAAGGTCAAAATTCAGAGGTTCCTAATTGGAATGTCATCCTTCTACAAGGGTAAAATTCATTTTTATGAGTCCATGAATTTAGAAGAATCCATAAGAAATACCAAGTATTTGTATGAGCAGAATAGAGGAAGCAAAACTTTCCAAAAGGCCTGGGATGACAAGAAAAAAGGAAAAATGGATCAAAGGAATAAAGGATTCAAGCCACATTTTATAAGGAATATATCTTAGTCATATTGGCAAGGTAGCTATCTCAAGGTGATCAAAGAATGACATAGTCCTTGGGAAAGAGGCCAAGATATCAACCCATAAAGTGTTGGGGATGTGAAGGAGAACACATATATAAGTATTTTCCTCACTAGGGATATAAAATGAAGACTATGCATAGCATCACGCAAGAGGAAACAATAAAGGATATGGGAAGAAACATGCCAAGGATTTGTGCAACCTTGGGAAATAAACAAGAAAACTATCAATCCCACATGATTAAAGTGGAAGGTAAGATTGCTAATCATCCCATAGCTATTTTTATTGATTACGGATCTAGTCGTAGCTATATAGATCCAAATATAGTTGAAATATTTAAATTGAAGAAAGTTAAGCATGGAAAATATTGGTTAGTTCAACTAGCTACTGGAACCAAGAGATAAATAAATGAGATTGTTAGAGAATTCCCTATAAACATGAATGGAATTAACACTAAGGAATATTTAAACATCATACTTCTTGGGTCTTATGACCACTTGTTTGGTATGGAATGGATAGAAAAATGTCGTGATGTTTTAGATTGTTATAACAAGGATTTCACATGTCTTGATGACGAAAGGAATTCAAGGATAGTGCAAGGTATTCCAAGGCCTATATATGTCCGAGAGATTTCAACATTGCATCTGGAAAGAAGTTGTATAAAAGGGTTCCAGATATATGCATCCCATATGCAAGAACAAATGAAGGATACGGATCCAAATCTTGAATATTATCTAGTCTTGAAAGAATATGAAGATGTGTTTGGGGAGTTTCCAGGCTTTCCACCAAAGAGGGATATATATTTCTCTATTGACTTAATGCCTAGAGATGCTCCAGTGTCCAAAAATCCCTATAGAATGAGCATTCTAGAGATAAAAAATTTGCAAATGCAGCTAGAAGAGTTGTTAAAGAAAGGGTACATACACCCAAGTGTTTCTTCTTATGGTTCCCCAATACTTTTTGTAAAGAAAAAATATGGAACACTAAGGTTATGTATTGAATTTAGAAAGTTGAACAAGGTTACAATCAACAATAAATATCCTTTTCCAATGATTGATGATCTTTTTTATTAGTTGAAAGGAGAAAAGATATTCCCCAATATTTACTTGAGGTCAGAATATCATCAAGTGAGAATCAAATAAGAAGATACTAGAAAAACAACCTTTTGAACAAGGTATGGATACTATGAATTTGTAGTGGTGCATTTTGGGTTGGAAGATGCAACGGTTACATTTATGTGTTTGATGAATGGGGTGTTCAGATATTTCCTAGACAAGTTTTTCATTGTATTCTTAAATGATATTCTTATCTATTCCAAGACAGAGGAGGAGCATGAGAGACATTTGAGGATGGTGCTACAAGTTTTGAGAGAGCACCAATTGTATGACAAATTCAGTAAATGCACTCTTTATCAAAAGAAAATCCATAATTTGGGTCACATTGTTTCAGAAAATGGCATATCAATGGATCTGGAGAAGATTGAATAAATTAAAAGTTGGCGAGTGCCAAAAAAAAAATTAGAGGTTAGATCATTTATGGGTGTAGTTGGTTATTACAGGAGATTCGTTGAGGGATTATCTAATATTGCACACCCAAAAACATCTTTTCAAAATAAGAGTAAAGTTTGAATGGATTGCTAAGTGTGAAGAAAATTTTCAGTGCTTAAAGGATTTTTTAATTAGTACACTTATTTTAAAAGTTGCAGATTCATATGAGGATTTTATTGTGTGCACATATGCATGCAAGGAAGGGCTCGGTGGAGTCATTGTGCAAAATGGACATGTAATTTTTATGAGTTTAGAAAATTTAAGGAGCATGAGATAAACTATGTGACACATGAATTATAGTTGGTATCCATACGACATACCCTAAGGATGTGGAGGTATTACCTTATGGGAAGAAAATTTGAATTAAGGACAGAACATAGTGGTTCAAAATATGTGTTTGAACAACCAACAATAAATCTTAGACAAACTAGATGGATGGAATTTCTTAGTGAATATAAATTTGACATAAATCACATAAAGGTAAAAGAGAACAAGGTGCCTAATACACTCAACAGAAGGGTGCATAAAATTCATGCTATAGACATTAGTATTTATCAAATAGATCTAAAAGATATAATTCTAGAGGTTGTAATAGTAGGCCAAAATTATGTGCAAGTTAAAGAAAGTTTACAACAAAATGATATACATCATAAATATAAGGATTACAAGCTAGAAGAGGATAGAATCCTTTTATTATGGAACATATTTTATGTTCCCAATTCATAGGAATTGAGAAATTTAGTTCTAAAGAATATGCACAATATGTCATGCGGTGGAAATCCAGGATACCAAAAAACTATTACAGTTGTAAGAAACCAATATTTTTGGCCTATTATGAAGAGAGACGTCATTGATTATTTGACTAGATGCATGGAATGTTAGAAGGTAAATGCTAAGTGGAGCAGTCGCGCCACCCAAGGCACGTCCGCTCCCTCAGGACCTTCTTTCTCTCTCGGCCCGAGGAACTAAAAGGTTCCTCTGATTCCCTATCGAGAACTTTCCTTACCCACAACAATTCTTCAATGGATCTCCCTCTTTGATCGGGAAATCGAACCTCGCGAGTTCGCGAGTCTCGTGGTCACGCACCTCGTGCTCCACAATACCCCGAAACCCGATGGGTAAATTTCAACACTCTCCCATTCCTATCGGGAATCCTTCCGTCGGGATCTCGGCACCTTTGATGTCGAAAATATCTTACCTCGCTGATCCCCGACTCCCGATGTGCCGATACACCGACGCGGCACGACACCTGTCCTCCACTCAAGGCTTGTAATTAATTTGGCGTCGCGGTTCGGAGTTTTGCGATTTCTCCCGCGATGATTTTCACGTCACCAAGAGTCCCGATACCCCGATCCCCAATATGCTCTGCCACCTGTCCTCCACTATCTTCCGCTGTGGCCCACACGACTCTCTCGTCGGGATATCGCGGATCGCGACTTCAAGTTACAAGAGTTTCTTGCCCCAGGAAACTCCGATTCCCCGAACTCCAACTCTTCGGGATCTCTTGACACGCGTCCCCGCTGATGGACGGTTCAAAGCTTGTTGGGATATCGCGATCGCGATTCCTAATGCGGCGATTCCTATACTCCCAGAATTCCCGATGATTTCAATATCCCGATGACTCCTCCGAGACTTATCCTCTGCTCGCTAGTGTTAACCCCTTGCAACTTCTACTAAATCTGATGGTCGTCGGGATTTTCACGAATTCCCTCCACAGATCTTGACCGTCGTTTCCCCTCCTTGAGGATTTCCTTGATGCGAACCCTCCTATGCAGTCCTTCAACATATTTTGAAGGCTCCACTCCTCCTGAGATTTCTCCACAACTCCAGTCCCTTTTGGAAAGGGAACCCTTTGCTCGCACTCCTTGCGGAAACTCTGCAACCACTTCAAGCGTCCAACTTCCCCTGACTCTGCGCACACCTGCAGCAACAGTCTTTCGATGCTTCGCTCAGAATCGCAACTCTGAGACTTAGCTTGGCCTGCGCACTCCTGCACGGCTCCTGTGCCCAACTGCACCTTTGAGTAAATTGAGAACAAAAGCTATCTCTAATTGAACCCTTCTGTCGACGCACTCCTTGCGGACAATTCAACTGCACTCCTTGCAGGAATTATCTGGCTCAATTAGAGAAACAATTGAAACTCATTCACTCTTCCTCCAGACTTCAATTCTACCATGAAATCACATATAAAACATATAAAAGCAAATGCATGACTGGAAGAAAACATTCATGAGCATATCAACATCAATACACAGAGAATAACACAAACCATGAATTTGAATCAAAGCTTTCTTTTATTAATTCAAATGCCTATACATGGTTGTTCTTCATACAAATATCTGCATGCTCTTCTATTTCTTGCTCCTGTTAATGTTACAATAATACAATGAGGGTGTCTATATCTGTTTTCCCTCTTGGACTCTAAAGCTATCAAATCTACAATTAAATTCCTATCTACCAGCATTAACTATATTAAATGTCTCCTATCTACTAAGGACGAGAGCTATCCGCTCAAGGTCCATTTACAATATACAAAGGCGCCTCTTCTTAAATGAGTCATTTAAGATTTGCGCAACAGTTCCAAGGCATTTTCAAAATTTGTGCTGGCTTGTCCAGCTGTCTTTCGCTTCATGTTGGCTCGCTTGTCATGTTGGCGATGCTCCTGCATCATACTCCTCGGCTTGAAAAAAATTCATGGGCTCCTGTCCACGAGCTCCTGCATGGTCTGTCCATGCTTTTGTATGTCTTCTTCGCTCTCCCAGCTGGCATCTTCCACTGGGTGATTCTTCCACTTGACCATATACTCGAAGTACTCCTTTCTTTGGGTCTTCTTAGCCACTCTCTTGTCCAGTATGCATTCCATTCGCGGCTTTTCTGTTATCGGCATCTGCTTCGTCCACTGGATCATTGGTTGCTTAGTTGCAGTGTCTGCTCCTCCAGCCCTGTATGGGTATAAATCTGCAATGTTAAATATCGGAGATATTCCGATGCCATCCGACAATTCAATCTCATACGCATTTTCTCTGAATTTTCTCAAGACCTTGCATGGCCCGATTTTCTTCATTTTCAGCTTGTTGTATGTTCCCCTTGGGAACCTTTCCTTCCTCAAATGTGCCAGAACTAGATCACCAACTTCGAACTGAAGTTGTCTCCGATGCTGATCTGCTCTGCGCTTGTACTCCTGACTTGATTTCAGCAGTCGTTCCTTCACATGGCTGTGAAGTTCCTTCATCGCCTCAGCGAATTCTTCTGCACTAGCACTGCTAGTAGCAGTCTGTTTTGTATCCCTCAGTTCAGAAATTCCTCTCGGTTACATCCCATATACAACCTGAAATGGACTCTTCCCGGTACTCTGAATCACTGAATCATTGTATGCAAACTCGGCCTGTGGTAATATGCTATCCCAGCTGCTATGGTGCTTTGTCACCAAGCTTCTCAGCAAGTCTCCCAGACTTCTGTTGACCACTTTTGTTTGTCCATCCGTCTGAGGATGATAAGCAAAACTAAACGCCAAGTTAGTTCCTAACTTTTTCCACAGCGTCCTCCAAAAATTCGGCAATCCATGGAGTCGAATGACCTCCTTGAAAAATAGATTTGCGATGTGGGTCGCATCGCTGGTATTCTGGCATGGGATGAAATGTGCCATCTTAGAAAACCTGTCCACTACTACAAAGATGGAATCAAATCCTCTTTGCGTCCTTGGCAAACCCAATACAAAATCCATGCTTATCGCCTCCCATGGCCTCTCTAGTATGGGAAATGGTTGATAAAAACCTGCATTCTATTTTCTCCCCTTCGAATGCTGGCAAATTCTACATCTGTCAATGAGCCTCTTGACATATTCTCGCATTCCCGGCCAAAAATATGATTCGCTCAGCTTCGCAAATGTTTTTTCATGGCCAAAGTGTCCTGCTAATCCACCACTGTGTTTTTCTTTCAACAGGTTCTCCCTCATGGAGCAATTTGGAATGCACAATTGATTGCCTCTGAACAACAGTCCCTCCTGGATCATGTAGTCTATCCAAGGGCTTATGTCTTTGAGAACTGGATTCTCAACTGCTTCATACGCCTCTCCAAAATCTGCATCTCCTGCGTACATGTCCCTGAGATTTTCAAATCCCAATGTCTTAACTCAGAATTCCTGCAACAACAAACATTTCCTGCTCAAAGCATCAACCACCTTGTTAGTTGTACCAGAAATATGCTTAATCACAAATGTGAAATTCTGCATATACTCTACCCATTTGGCATGTTTCTGATTCAACTTTTCCTGTTGAGTCACAAACTGTAATGCATAGTTATCACTGTACAAAACAAATTCTTTCGGGATCAAGTAATGCCTCCACTTCTTTAATGCCTGTATGATAGCATAAAATTCCTTATCATATGTGGAGTTTTTAATTTCGCCTCATCCAGCTTCTCGCTGAAGTATGCAACTGATTTGTCTTCCTAGCTCAAGACCGCTCCTATGGAAAACCCGCTTGCATCACATTTCACCTGAAATGTTTTCTGGAAATCCGGCAACACCAACACTGGTTGCTCTGTGATCTTCCTCTTCAACAGATTGAAGCTCTTCTCAGCCTCTGTTTTCCAGTGAAAATATTTATGCCGCTTCTTCACTGTGTCCATCATCGTTGCGCTAATCCCACTGAAATTCCTGATGAACTTTCGGTAGAAACTAGCCAAACCATGAAAACTTCTCACCTCAAAAACGTTTCTCGGTGATGGACAATTCTTGATCACCTCTACCTTATCCGGATCCATCCTCAACTCATTCATTGAAATAACAAAACCCAGATAAATGAGCTCTGTCTTCATAAACGAGGACGTCTTCATATTTATCAACAACTTCTCTTGCTGTAGCTTCTTCATCACCATGGATAAATGCTTCAAATGCTCAGCCTTGGTCTTGCTGAAAATCAGTATATCGTCTAGATATACAACGACAAACTTCCCGATGAATTCCTTCAGGACTTCGTTCATCAACCTCATAAAGGTACTTGGCACATTCGTCAAGCCAAACGGCATGACTAGCCATTCATACAAACCTTCATTGGTTTTGAAGGTTGTCTTCCATTCATCGCCTTCTCTCATGCGAATCTGGTGGTATCCGCTTTTCAAATCTATCTTCGAAAAGTATTTTTCCCCGCTCAGGCGGTCCATCAGATCATCCATTCTCGGCAGTGGAAATCTGTACCTGATGGTTATCTTTTTGATCGCTCTTGAGTCGGTACACATTCTCCAGCCTCCATCCTTCTTTGGACTGAGTACTGTCGGAACAGCACATGGACTCAAGCTTTCTCTGACTAATCATTTGTCCAACAGCTCCTAGACCTGCTTTTTAACTTCCTCGTTTTCCTGTGGTGTCAACCTGTACGCAGCTTTATTCGGAAAACTAGCTCCTGGTATGAGATCTATATGGTGACTCACACTCCTCATCGGTGGCAACGAACGAGGTAATTCATCCACTATGATGTCAGCAAACTCTTCCAACAGTTCCTGAATCTCATTTGGCAAATCATCCACTCTTGTGCTAGTCAGAAAAATTCTCGATTTTCTGACCACAAAGAATTGTGGATCTTCTTTCTTCTTCACCTCCATAAGAAGCTCCTTCCCACTCATGAGAAGTAATGTGTTGTTCACTTCCGTCTTCACCTCCTTATCTTTTATTGGAAGCAACATATGGGTTCTCGCATTCTTCTCCAGGGTATATATGTTCATTCTCCCATCATGAATCACATTTCTATCATATTTCCACGATCTACCCAGCAATAAATGACATACATCCATAGGGATAACATCACAGAGTATTTTATCATTGTACCCTCCAATTTTAAATTCAACTAAACACTGTTTAGTGACATTTACCTGATGTCCCTTCTGTAGCCATGAAACTCTGTATGGGCTTGGATGATCAGTTGTCTCCAATTCCAATTTTTCCACCATCTCAGTTGAAACGAGATTATCAGTGCTACCACTATCCACGATAACCTTGCACACCCTGTCCTTGGTCTTGCAAGCTGTTCTGAAAAGTCTGGTCCTTTGGACTGAAATTTCCACCTCCTTCTCGGGTGTCAAAAGGACTTTACGCATCATAAGCGATCTTCCACCTTCTGCGTCTTCTGCCTCAACATCCCGCCTCTGCGCCTCGGTGATGTGAGCTTCCCCAATGTCCTTCTTTTTCTCTGGACACTCATAAGACTTGTGCCCATTCTTTCCACATGTAAAGCATGTGATTACTCCACCTCAACCTCTTCCTCTACCTCTAGTACGAGGAAAAGTGTTTGCGTCAGGATAATATCCCTTCTGCTCTGTATCCTGCCCTCTCTATTCAACATATGGTTGTCTCTGTGAGGTTCCACCTCTTTCAACCTTACCCTGAGGTTTCTTTCATTCCTCCTTGGGTTTCTGGAATTTGTCCTGGGCAACTGCCTTGCCTCTGGGATGACTTTTGCCTCGCCCTTGCTGACCTTGCTTACGGCTCAGCTTCTCTTCTTCTTTCAGAGCCATATGATAAGAATCCTCAACTGTTTGGATGGTTACCATGCTCAATTCATCCTGAATGTCATATCTCAGACCATTCAGATATCTAGCAACTTTTTCATCATCGCTCTCCCGATGACCTGCTCTGATGTTCAGTCGATAGAATTATTCAGTGTATTATTTCACTGTCATCAGCTTATGTTTCAGGTTCTACATCCTCCTGAACAGAGTAATTTGGTAGTCTCTTGGGATGAACTTCGCCTTCATCTTCGCGATCATCCGATCCCAACCCTTAATTTTTTGCTTGCCTTTGCAGTGTCTGTCAGCTTGTAGCTCATCCCACCACAATGTTGCATGTCCTTTCAAGCGTGTAACAGCATGTCTGACCTTCTTATCCTCTTCGATGTCCTCATAATCGAAGTAGGTGTCAAGAGCTCGGATCCAATCTAGTAGCTCTTCTGCATCCAAGTTTCCCTCGTAAACTGGAATGTCCATTTTCGCCCTTGCACCCATCCTGGAAATAGCTTTAATCAATCGCTCAGTTGATGCATATTCGACTGAACTTCCTCCTCTCGTTCAGCCTCTATCTCGCCATCAGAATCACTCATATCCCCTGCACTGGCTGTGCATCTTTACGTTGTTTCCATGTCTTCGAGTCTTGCTCGGAGATCTCTCATTTGTCTCTCCATTTCTGGATTGACTACCTGCCTGCCTCTTCTTCGCACCTCCCTATCTTCTGGATCAGGTGATTGTCTTTCTCTCTTGGGCGGCATGGTGAATTTCCTTCTCCTTCTCTGCTTACAGAAAGCAAAGAGATATTCCTGCTCTGATGCCACTCTGGCGCAGCCGCGCCACCCAGGGCACGTCCGCTCCCTCGGGGCCTTCTTTCTCTCTCGGCCCGAAGAACTCAAAGGTTCCTCTGATTCCCTATCGGGAACTTTCCTTACCCACAACAATTATTCAATGGATCTCCCTCTCTGATCGGGAAATCGGACCTCACGAGTTCGCGAGTCTTGTGGTCACGCACCTCGTGCTCCACAATACACCGAAACCCGATGGGTAAATGTCAACACTCTACTATTCCTATCAGGAATCCTTCCGTCGGGATCTCGTCACCTTTGATGTCGAAAATATCTTACCTCACTGATCCCCGACTCCCGATGTGCCGATACACCGATGCGGCACGACACCTGTCCTCCACTGAAGGCTTGTAATTAATTTGGCGTCGCAGTTCGGATTTACACGACTTCTCCCGCGATGATTTTCACGTCACCAAGAGTCCCGATACCCTGATCCCCGATATGATCTACCACCTGTCCTCCACTATCTTCCGTTGTGGCCCACACGACTCTCCCGTCGGGATATCATGGATCGCGACTTCAAGTTGCAAGAGTTTCTTGCCCCAGGAAACTCCGATGCCCCGAACTCCGACTCTTCGGGATCTCTTGACACGCGTCCCCGCTGATGGACGGTTCAAATCTTGTCAGGATATCACGGATCGCGATTCCTAATGCAGCGATTCCTATACTCCCAGAATTCCCGATGATTTCAATATCCCGATGACTCCTCTGAGACTTCTCCTTTGCTCGCTAGTGTTAACCCCTTGCAACTTCTGCTAAATCTGATGGTCGCCGGGATTTTCACGAATTCCCTCCACAGATCTTGACCGTCATTTCCCCTCCTTGAGGATTTCCTTGATGCGAACCCTCCTATGCAGTCCTTCAACAAATTTTGAAGGCTCCACTCCTCCTGAGCTTTCTCCACAACTCCAGTCCCTTTTGGAAAGGGAACCCTTTGCTCGCACTCCTTGTGGCAACTCTGCAACCACTTCAAGCGTCCAACTTCCCCTGACTCTGCGCACACCTGCAGCAGCAGTCTTTCGATGCTTCGCTCAGAATCGCAACTCTAAGACTTAGCTTGGCCTGCGCACTCCTGCACAGCTCCTGTGCCCAACTGCACCTTTGAGGAAATTGAGAACAAAATCTATCTCTAATTGAACCCTTCTATCGACGCACTCCTTGCGGACAATTCAACTGCACTCCTTGCAGGAATTCTCTGGCTCAATTAGAGAAACAATTGAAACTCATTCACTCTTCCTCCAGACTTCAATTCTGCCATGAAATCACATATACATCATATAAAAGCAAATGCATGACTGGAAGCAAACATTCATGAGCATATCAACATCAATACACAGAGAATAACACAAACCATGAATTTGAATCAA
>SNQJ01S0153356.1:8573-31375 GCA_010110895.2 Picea sitchensis | reverse complement strand
CCAAAATTGTTACATGTTTTTTCACCAATATCATCACCCCATGTGTAATGTAACTTGATATGGAATTGTGATTTGGAAATTGTTTGTTTTGCATGCATAATGACATGTATGTTTCCTATAGGCACATAATATCATATTGCATTGTGTCATAGTCATTGAGCATATCATCCATGTGTGCATGTAAGTTGCGCATGTTAAGCGAGAGAATTGATACAGACGAGTTTGTTTGTATGGATTAGTTATCATACTGTCGATGCCACTTTGCGGTAGTCCTGAGCCGTTGCATTTCAATATCAACTTTCTGTTTGACTTTGAAGTTATCTTTTGTAAGAGGACTTAGTAAATACAAGGAGTCTATACTTCTGACAGGGTACAGTGTTGTGTACACAAGTCCATGTATTTGAATTCCAATAGACTGAAATGCAACACTATCAAGTGTTAGTCCTTGCGATCTGTGGAATGCACATGCACATGTAAGTTTAATTGGAAACTGTTTTTGAATCTTCAGTCGACCTGTCTTTGCTGATGTCGATACTAGCTTTGATATTCGAAAGATAGGTATCCAATCACTTGTAGTGTTTGAATCATATAGATAAGCCAATTTGTTTGCTTGTTGCTTTCCTATATGCGGTTCATGGAACTTAATCCAGAGGACATCAAGTTTTTCTATTTTGGTATAGCCTTTGAGTATTCCATTTGCACCATTGACCAATCCATCATGTGAATCATAGTTGCAGGCATATATTTCAACTAGCATGTCTAATTTCAGGACAAGTTGCAAAGTTAAAGTGGTTGTATGTTCATGACATGGCACATTTCCATGGTTGTGTTCTTCCAGGTCAATTGAATTGATGATGATGTCATTGCCAGGCATGAGCGATATCATGTACCTGTTATGCATTGCAACATCCCTATTTGTGTAGAACAAGTAAGGGAAGGTTGGGTCTGTTGGTGCAGGTCGCAAGCACCTCAAATTGATATATGTTAAGTCATCATCTATTTGGTTGTTTGTCTGCATTCTATTCAGAATTGCAATAAATGTTTCATCTGTCTGGCGCATTGTAGTATGCAATTCAAAGCATTTAATATTGTCTCTCCAGAAGTCATGCGTCATTGTTTTCATGTTAACTGTGGGTTGTTCAAATATCAAAGAATATTGGATGGGTTGTGCCTAGTCAATATCTCCACAGAATATCATGTCAATGTTTCCAAAGTATTTCATGTGCACATGTTTTATGCTTCGTAGTCGGTTGTCAATGGAATACAAGAAGAGACTTCCAATCAAAGATGCCTCATCTATAAATACAAGTTGTAGTTTTTCATAAATCTTAGACAAGGTATCTAACATTTCCTTGCTGAGTGGAAGAAACTATGACTTGTTAAAAGGCATCAAAAATGCAAAGTGGACTGTTGTTCCACCTGCATTATATGTAGCCTTTCCTGTGTATGCAACTATTAGGTCCTTTGGTTTCATAGGATCAGAGGAATTGTTTGAATCATAGATTCATATAAGCATTTGGAATAGTTCTTTCGTTGTGAATGTCTTGCTTGTTCCTGCTCTGCATGTAAGGAACAAGTGCACATGAGTGTGCATGCTCAAGTGTTTTTTAAGCGCAATGTCTTTTAGAATTGTTTGATGTTCTCGATTCAACAGACGCTTGATTCTATGGTATTCATTATTTTCAATAAGGAAATGATGTTTTGTGACTTGAAAACCAAGATTGATACATTTTTCAATGATGCCTGCCCGAGGACGAGGTAAATCTGCTTGCAAGTCATAGGACTCATAGGGAGTTATGGTTGCTTTTCGGTTTCTGAATGTCTCATCAAGATTGTCAGGGTTTTCTATTTCATTAATTGCACTTTCTATATGACCCCATGTTGGATTAACATTGTAAGTAAATCTAAATTCATTTGTTTTCACTATAGTCTCAGATGCAACATAGGCATCCTCCCATGTAGGGAAGTTATGTTTTAATGTGTTTTCATTTTCATCGAACAGAACATATAACAATAGTTTTTTTCTCTACAATAGTTTTCATAGTCAATATGTTTGTTGTATTTGACAAACCGTATCACAGAGGGTTTTTTTCTTTTTGATATGGGTGCACCATTTTTTTTGTAATGCGATACGAATTTTGCTAAGTAGATATGCTTAATAGGAGATGGATGCTGGAGGTAATAATCAATAATAGAGTGACATAGCACGTCCTCTGAATTTCCAGGTTCTTGTTCGAGCAAAGACGATGGTTTAAGCACAAATGTGCGTTTCTCAAGTGGAGATGTGTTTATGAAGACACATTTTCTTGAATTACAATTGAGGGGCAGGGAAAGTGCAATGTGGACTTCTTGTTGAGAAGACATTTGTTGAAAATTAAGTAATGTATTACCAAGCATACATATCATTTGTATAGAATCAATATGTCTTCCTTCATGTTCTTTGCGTATTCTTCTGAATGCACTCGTCATAGATTTGTCAACCTTTGTCATATACAAGGTACAGTACGATGTTGCAACATATGCATTGAGGACGTACTCCGCATCTGTATTTGCATTGCACATAAATGGCATGTCCTTGGAGAAATTGTTGTTCCAGATATGGGAAAGTTTTCGTTTAAGGAAAAATTTTGGTTGTTTCAGCGTACATTGTATGGCTTGGATGTACTCATCTTCTGTTAGATTTAGCTGTGTCAAGAAGTCATCGAAGCCCGTCAACTCATCAAACTCTCGTTGTTCTAGAAATGTGAAAAAAGATTTAGATTTTTCAACGACAACATTGTCCTCTAAACTAAGTGGCTCTATGATTCTTGTTGTTCTCATTGGCGGCATGGGGAAGTTGTATCTGCAATGTGAATTTTTTGACTTTTTACAACTTTTTGTATGATAATGTCTATGAACTTTGGCAAGTTCTAGATCCAAATGATTTGTGTTGCATGTTATGTATTTTTCCACAAACTTCTCAATCTGTGAATTGTTGTCAACTCCATAGACCGGTGCATCCTCTATCCACAACAGTGTGTGGTCATGTTCATTCCCCCTATTCTGGAATTTAGTCACAAAAAAGTAGTCCGATATTTTTTTGAAAAATGTTTTATCATTGCATATCAATTGTATGAAAACATTTATTCTATGTCTATAGTAGCGAGTACATGTCACTGGGTCTTTTCTTATGAGGTAGTCAATGTCATTATTTTCTAGTGTATTGGTGTGTTTTTTACGTTTCTGGTTCCTATGCAAGTCAGATACCACAACCACCAATGGATCCCAGCAATGCTCTGCACTTGTAAACGTGATGAAAAATGTTGGCGGTTCCAATTGTCAGATCATTGAAAAAATAGTTTTTTTGTTTTGTTGCAAATAGTCAAGAGAGATGCGAATATTTTTGAAATCTATGTATCCAATATCAGATTTCATGATTTTTTCTAGGTTTACTTTGTACTTGATATCCTTGATCAACAACTTTCTTCCTTGTAACTGGCCTTTTCTTATTCGCACCCACATGCAAGACAACACTTGTTCTATTATTATGCACACTGTTTTGAAAAACAAATTTGTTATGTGACAGGAGAAGTCACCTCAGCTCCCATTGAACTATTTTATGGTAACTGAATCGTTCCGTAATGTCACTGGGATGTGGATCTCCATAGAACAATGTTGGGAAGTTCATCTCCTCAACAAATTTGTCCTTGAACATTCCAAGTGGATGTTGCCCCTCAATAGGTACAATTTCGACAATCTTGTCTTGCAAGTCAGGAATGCGTTGTGAATCAGTGAATCCATGTACCAATGTCTCAGCTGGTGCTTCATTCTCCGATTCATCACTTGTATCAAATTCACTAGCAGTTTCGAGAGTCTGTGCAGAGTTGTCATCCTCTTCTCCAAGAACATTGTTCTAGTTCTCATTTATACAAATGTTCTGTGCTTTGTACAGTGCCCTGGAACATAATTCTTTTAATGCTTTCATGACAACATGCACACACACTTTACCTGTCTAATATGCATTTTTGTATTGCAAGCGTCTTTTGAGAGCCACAACAATTGTCATTGTATCACTAATGAATTGTGGCAATGATTTTTGCACAACATCTAGTTGGACAGGAACATTAATAATTGATCATGTTAAGCCCATTTTGGGTCGTTTATAGCCCCAGGGTTTGATTTGTGCAAATGCAATTCGCAGAGAAACAAGTCTCTCTTTAAGTTCTGTAAGTGCACTTACATCTGGCAGTGGTGTATTACATCTTATTTGGTCAAGGGTTGCAAACTATGACAGTTTTCCATTATCAAGCAACCTTTTGCATGGAAGACAAATTTTGCGACTGGAAAATGTTTTATCGTTTAGTGTCAAGCGAAGGTAATCTGCTTCCAAATCACGTGTGAAATACTTAATGTTTTTTGTGAAATTCAATTCATCACAAATTGCACATACAATGGAAGGAGTGTCTTTCATTTTTTTCCATATAGGTCTATCTTGCATATTTCTTCCGTAGGGAAGTATTCGTAGACAGTGTTTGTTGGTTTTCATTGGTATTAGTGCATGGTGTTGGTTCTAGACCACAAAATGTGATGTTTTCCTCTCGGACAGTGGCATGACCATTGTGGGATAAGTGATCGTACATGTTTCTGTTGTGTTGTGCACGGACAATCTTTTTTAGGTTGTGATATGTTAGTTTATCTCTAGAAAGAAGTGTAGTAATGTATTTATTTCTCTCACGAATGGCCTTTTTCAAATTGTGATAACTTATTCTATGTTTCTTGTCCAAGGCCAGGATGACCTCATGGCAACTAGGATGAGTTTCATTCTGATTAAATAACATGCGACGCTTATGTTGATTCAATGTAGTTTGGCTAGCATTGAAACTAGACCCTGAACCAACAGTGTTTCCTATACTACCAATGTATTTTTTTTCTCTCATGTATGACCTTTTTCAATTTGTGATAAGTTAGTCTACGTTTTTTGTTTAACCTCTGTATGGCCTCATCACAACTGGGACAAATTTCACATATGATCTTTTTCAAGTTGTGATAAGTTAGTCTACGTTTTTTGTTTAAGCCCCGTATGGCCTCATTGCAACTGGGACGAGTTTCATTTTCATTAAATAACATTCCACACATATGCAAATTTGATGCGGTTTGGGTGGTATGGACAGTGGACCCTGAACCAGTGGTATTTCCCATCAAAGGTTTATAATGGATATGTGTCGTATCTGTTTTCAACGAGATGATGTCAATTGTTCGATCGTAATTTGAATCAATAGACTAGGAATGGACAGTGTCATCTGGAAGGGTAGACCAGACATGGATATTTACTCTGAATATGATAGATAGCCATTGAAAACATAATTTTCCACCCTCCACATTTCCTTTTTCATATGTCAGTTCCATGTTTACAAGGTATTCTTGCCAAATTCCAATTGCTGGCATATTTTCTAGGAGATATGGCGAAAGGTGTTCATGCAAGCAACTAAAATCCTATTGGTTTCCGCCTATAATTGCATTGCAAAAGGAATGTATAGTGTAAAGCTACAACGACTTCACATCAAAATCTGTTTCTACCAAATAACAAATTTCATTGAATAGACTATCTCCACAACTAGATGCAACAATTCTTGCTATCTGCAAGCCATGGCAGTGTATACGATGCATAATACGTTTCCATTGCAATTCAAGGTTTTTGTAAATGAGGGAAAAGTAAATATGAGGTCCTCCAAGATTTCATATGGATAATTTTCTATACAGTAGTGGTTCATAATGACCATTGACAAGATTGGCATCATGGAACAAGATGTAGTATGGATCGATAGATGCAATTTTGTTGAATAGTAGATATCTTGTTTTTCTTGTCAATAACCATATTCCAATTGATATATTGAGCCACTTAGACAACCACCATATACAAAATGTATCTCCCCAAAGTCCCCTCTCATGTGTAGGTAGAATTGCATATGCAGACAACCAAATCTTTGAAAAATATGTAGTGACATCATGTATTCCATGCAACTGCAAAAGAAAATTAGATGCCAATTCGTATTCATACGACTGCAATGCCTCCGTGTCGCCATTTTTTAAACAACCCAAGAAATAATCTATCAATCCATTGCACAGGTTGGTCGAGGAATAACATAAATGCAATAGAACCTAGAAGGCATCGAAAAGGCAATCTCCTACAGTATACGAGAATGCATCCCATGTAAAAAGCCCATTGTTATGCAATACCTCGTCGATGTTGTCATGTACAATGGAGTCTGTATCTATCTCATAGGACTCAACATCTATTACTTGTTTCATCTCTTAAAATTTGATCTTCAAGTTGTTTCGTAGCTATTTTCAGTTTGTATGAAAACAGAGAAAAGAAAAAAGGAAAGAAAAAATGAAAAAAAAAGGAAAAAAAACAAAAAAAAACAAAAACAAAAAAACAAATAGAAAAATGCAAGCATAGAACTGCGTACCAATCCGGCGATGTATCCTTCAACCTTCTTCTTGTCAAATTCAATTCCCCCTAGTCGCCACAACACATGACAATAAAACAAACATAAAGTGAACAGTGAACCAAACAGAAGAGACAACGCAAATAAACAACACTATAAATTTGTTGATCAAAAAGACCGAGTATTCAAGGTATATCATGTTTGAACTTATTCATGGCATGCATCCTACAAGCTTCTAAGAGGCAGAATATTCTCTGCAAAATAAAGAGGATGGGAGAATAAAAGCATTCCCTGTTAGTTGCCCCCTTGTGACAACTCCGAATTCATTTTATAAACCCCTTTGCATTGATATTTTGGAAACAACTATGGCACGATATCCAGAATGTGGAAGTTGGCATATGTGATTGAAAGGGAACAACTTGGGAAAAATGCACAAAGCGCATGGTTTCTAGGAACATAGAATAAGAGGATAAAATCCAGTTTTCTTTTTTATATGACACCACGGCTGTGACAAAGGCGGGTTATATATATAACATTGATGTCCAAGAACAAGGAAAAGATTATGGTCACAACAACCACGCATAAAAATGTTCTGCAACAAAATTTTGAGGCAGGGACCCCTACTATTGAAAATTTCTGCTTGCAAGGTGCAAACAACAAGCAAGAAAAAAGGAATAACAATGAAATGATGCTTTGCAAGACAGAGAGGATAGGAGAATAAAAGCATTCCCTATCACAAGACCCTGGCAGATAGTTGCCCTCTTGTGACAACTCCGAATTCGTTTTATAAACCCCTTTGCATTGATATTTTGGAAATAGCTATGACACGATATACAGGACGTGGAAGTTGGCATATGTGATTGGAAGGGAACAACCTGGGAAAAATGCACAAAGCACATGGTTTCCAGGAACAAAAAATAAGAGGAGAAAATCTTGTTTTCTTTTTTATATGCAACTACGGCTGTGACAAAGGCGAGTTCTGTATAGAACATTAACATCCAAGAACAAGGAAAATATTTTGGTCACAACACCCACACAGAAATATGTTCTCCAATAGAATTTCGAGACAGGGACCCCTACTATTGAAAATTCTTTCTTGCAAGGCGCAAACAAAAAACAGGAAAAAAGGAATAGCAACAAAATGATGGCACAAAATCTTACCCGTCAACGATAGATGACAGAAGCGCAGCTCCAAAACTTGCAAACCGCAACAACGGGTCCAATAGCTTGCAAAGTTGAAGAACAAAAAACCAATGAACAACCACGAAGAGGTCCAACTGCAACTACAAGACCTCAACTTTTCAAAGTTGAATCAAACAACAACAAGCAACATCGAATGAACCGACGAACAAGCATCAACTAGTGAACCAGTAATGCCGGTGAAGACCAATATTGCCCAATTTCACTGCAGACAACACTGTATCAAAAAATGGAACGAAACTGTATTGTAACACATCTACACAATAAACATTTAACGCTGCGAGGTTTGTTAGGTAAACACTTAAGACTGTCAGAACTGTTGAAGGGCATCACACTGTGCAAACATTTAAGAAACAATGCAGTGTGGCAGGCCTATTTATGTACACAACAATGACAAAGACTCTCGAAGCACACAACAATAAAGAAAAATCAAACATAATAATAGTAATAAATAATAATAATAATAATAATAACAATAGTACAAACAAAAAAATATTTATAATTAACAAAACTTAGGAGAAATTTAGCTAGCAGAAAATGCTAAGACAAACATTCAAACTAATGCTAGCATTAATCCACCTTCGAGCAATGCATAAGAAAATATATGATTCAGAAAGACTGTATATGATCAAAAACTTTGGATATGCTAACATATAAAACATTGGGAATAGCGAAGCTTACAATAAGGCCTCCAATTTGTTATCCAATCAGATCATGAAATATATGACATTTTTTATTATATAAAAATCAGTGTTTTTAGTTCCCTAGTTCCAACAATAGATATTATGCAAATATTTGTGGTCAAAGGAAAAACTAATATGAAGTCAAGGAATTATCGATCCCTATAGTCCTTCTAGGCCTTTGGCAGGGACTAATAATACTCTCTGAATAATAAAATAAATAATATTTTATTATTGAATTGTTTCGAGTTATAATATTGATTTTACCATTTTTATTAAATTTTGTAAATTTATAGCTATTTAAATATAACAAATATGTTATTATTAAATTGAGTTTTTAACACATTTTTTTCTCTAAATAAGATATATTGAATAAATGATTTTTAGAAGTTAACCTAATCTATCAGTTTAAGTTAATTTAAATATAATAAATAAATTATAATTGGTTAAATGTAATAAATACATTATAATTTTTTAACATTTTAATAAGATAAATATTACCTTTTTTTTAATAATATTATTTTTCTTTATTTTATTATTATTTCACAAATCAATATTTCTCATTTAATTATTTTAATGTAAAAATAATTGATTTTATAAAAAAAATAATAACATGGAAACACATCACATATTAATATTTTTTTATGATGTTGTTTAACTGTTTTACTTTTTGACATTTTTTGTCCGAATCCCGTGACATAAATGTATACGAAATCACTATTTTTTGTTGTTTAAAATCCATTTTTAAATGTAGAAATGGATTCAACATGCTGAAAAACCATGGGACACTCGAATTATAGAAAATTTAAAACTCAAATGTGTAGATCCAACCATTTCTAATCAGAGAAAATGACCAAAAATAGAACATTTAAACTATTTTTTTTTTTTTTTTTTAATTTAAATATTATTTCTTTCACATACCAATATTTACCATCTCATTTCTTTTAGCTTAAAAATACTAAATTCTCTTTGTTTTTTTTAATAATATGAAAACATATCACATCTTAACAAATTTATTTATTAAAGCAAGGTATATATATTTTTAAAATATATATTTACTTTAAAAAATTATTTATTTATTTATTTTAATACAATTTTATTATTATGTTATATACATACCTAAATTATAATTTTATTTATTTTTTATCCTTTTACACATCAACATTTCTCATATTTAAATTATAAAATATATGTAAGTAACATATTCTCTATGTACCTCGGATGGGGTTCCACCTGGCCAGCGTCAAAAGACACTTGGAATGGAGTGGCTAGGGGAGTTATTAACCCTGACCGCCAGATCACTGCTCATAACCACTAAATGGTTCACACCCCGCGGACAGTAATGGTAGTGCGCCTAGACAACCATGTAGGGTTAATGACCCCTCACGCAATCCAGACCATGCGTACCAGGCCTAGGGAGGATGTCAATTGGACTCTAATGGGTAGCCCTTCAATCAAGTTGCAGAGTACTAAGCAAGCAATTGCCCTGGTGAACTCATCCTTTCCCCCTCCGCATTTGCTCATGCTCCTTGCATCCTCTGAGCATTTTTTCACCGTCACCCTCTGCAACTGCATTCGCTCCATTTCTCTCTCTGGATAACTTTTTCCTTATTCTCTCATCACCCTGCTCCATTGCTTCGTCGCCCTTTGCAACTGCGTTTGCTCCATTGCTCCATTGCTCTCTTTGGTGAACTTTTACCTTTCCCTTGGCCCTCACAAGATCTTTCTTTGCAATTTCCCTCGCGCCTCAGTTCTTTTGAGCTCTCCCGAGCGTTTTCAAACCGCCTCTCCACCCTCAGCCCTTGGCCTCTGCATTTTTTCCACCATGCCTAGAGAAAGGGGGAAATCTAGGAGAGGTGCGCAGTACTATAACGCCCTCTCTAGGCATGGCAAACTTTCCTCCTCCCAATTGGCTCTCATTGGTTGTTTCTCTGGCCCCAGGCATAATAGTCAGGGGTTGTCAGTGTCACCTTCGTCCTCCCCACACTCCTTCCATGGAAATAGCCTGGATAAGGAGGAAGTGCCACCACCGAGCGAGCGCATTCCTTTTCCCACTAGTCTTATGTTGCCCCCCAAAATATAACCCACATGACTCGTTTTATGGCGACGACAGCTGCATGGTGGAGGAGGAAATCCCCCCAAGCTAGCAGGTGGAGTAGAACGCGGTGGTCGTTGGCGAGGACAAGGAAGAGGAGCGGCCTCAGCTCTGTGCAAATCGTCTCACTGAGGAGCACCTCCAATTCATCTTTGAAATTCCACAAAAACAAGATGATCATATGCACTCACAACGCATCCTCGACCAAAGAATGGACATTATGTTTGATGCACTAGTGGGCGCTCCTGCATGGACTCGATGCCCAATGTGTGGCCAATGGTACACCCTTGTCTATAACATCCATGGCCGCCCGAGCTTGCCAGTGGAGTAAATCCTCCAGGTTTCTGTTCTTTGTTTGCTCTCGTTGCAGGCTTATGTTTTTGGATTATTCCAGTAGCAGACTAGATGGTCATAGTGGCCATTTTTATATTTTCCATACAGTTTTGTTCATGCAGCTAGAATGTATAATTTTGTTCAGTTAGTTTTGTTCATACAGTTTCAGCTCATACAGTGATGTGTCAAACTTTGAGCCTCTAATGACAACCACTTGTTCTGGTTTCCCTTCTTTGGCAGAATAGGTGGCTAACACTTGGAAATGTATGGATAACAGTTATTATTAATACAAGGACCTTCTTTTTATTTACAAAAAAAAACATATTCTCTAAGTAGCATATTTTTATATAATTTTTAGAAAGTACAATAAATGAAATCTAAAATATCCTTAAACCATAATCCAACTAATATTTTACAACATATTTTAATATGACTAAAAGTCACATACATGAATTATTCAATCCACAAAAGTAACATTTTAAAAGACAAAATTTAAATCTAAACTAATAGCAACAACATGCAATGGTAACTAATCCTATTGGAAACCTTACCATTTTTTTCACTCAGAAAAAGACAGTTTCACTATTATTCTATTAAGAATCAAGTGAACCTTTCGATTACATATAGATAAAAAAAAAGTTGATGATCTTGGAAAAAATTTAGCCTATTGGTCATTAAAATAAACAAATATCATTTATTCATTAACCCTAAGATCGTTCATTAAGATAAGATTTTATTCTATGTTAGATAATACCAATAAACAAATAATTTCAATGCTAACTATGACTAAATTATGGACTAATGAGGAATTACATGGGGAGTTGATATTCGACTATAATATTTCAAGAAGGTAAGTCAATACGACAAGATTCCCCAAAACAAATAGCATGTACCCATAAATCATCAAGCCCAAAAATATAAGTGGGTGAGAATCCTTTGTCAACAAACATATAAAAAAGAGACAAGGTGTATTGTGGAACAATGAATACAACACCAACATTTACCAATAAGATGAAATCAAAATAATAGTACTTTTCCATCAAAATGGCAATCAAAACAATGTAAACCATTTAACCCTACAAGGATACATGCCCACAAACAAACTAGAACAAATTTTGATAGTAAAAATTCCCAACTCACAAACTAGAATGGAGCTCATCCAATGCTCATAAAATGCATGCATACATAATAGAACCAAAACACCAGTACAAGTAACTTTAAACTTTCAAGCTGAATTTAAACACCTTAAATCATAAAAATGTACACAAATGAAAACATGTTGTAGAAAAATTCTCTTTTATAATGGGATGCAAAGTTTCTATTCTTCATTTTATCTATGATAAACAATGGGGCTTTAACTCACTACATCATTATCTAAGAAGGATGCATATTAGAAAGAAGATGGACAAAGTTCTTTAGGTAATGATAAAACTCTTGCATAGCATCTGTCCATCCTCCCTGATGTTTTGCATGAGTTAGTACCTCTATTAATTTTGAAATTGGAGGAGACTATATTCCAAATCTTGTATATGAATGACAAGGTTTCCTCTCAATTTCCCAATTTAAAAGAATGATGTTTTGATGGTGATGTGCATTATATTTGTGCTACTCTTTGTTATCATTGGTCGATTCCCAACCAAATCTACCACTAGATTAATATCTTCAAACAATATTAACTACCTCTTGTACTTAAACCTCGTTCTCTAAAGCCCTTGCATTAACCAAACACTGACTTGAAAGACTTGATTCCACTCTTGAGAATTAAAGACATAGTTTTCTCCAACCAACTAATTTTTTTAGCAAAATCTTCAAATTTTTCAAAGTTGCAAAGAATGAGGCTTTTACTTATGTCTTCAAAACCCATATGTACAAGATTTTACAAGGATAAGATAATCTATAAAATTGCAATCTCTCACATGCATTTAATCTCCTTTTGCTATGCATGCCAAGACATCCTCAAGCAATAGTGGTGGGAATTAATAGATTAGAAAAAAAGCACGAACACCAATGATAAAAAAAAAATTAAAAAATGAATAGGAGGTAACCTCCCTTGAATATGACTTATGCATGAATCAAAAGAATTTACTTAGAGTATTAGTACATTAACCACCTTGGTACCCACTCCCTTGAAACCATTTACTTACATTGTTGAAACATTGAAAAATTTATACATAATTGACCAATACTTATTATTCTCCAGACAAATGACATTAGAAATATATTTCATTTATTTTTTTAGAATTGGACAAATATTTTCACATTAATAACATTTCTAAATAATAAAAATAATAAATTTAAAATTTAAAAATTATATTTTTATTAGTTTTTAATCAAAAACATTAAAAAACATTTTACAATCTCATTAATAACATTTTCAAATAATAAAAATATTAATTTTAAAAAATTAAAAATAATATATTTTTATTTTATTTTTAAATCTAAAACATTACAAAACAGAACATCGATACACCTTTTGTGGCTGATCAATGCCGAAAGGTTGATAAGATGAAAAGAATCATTAAAATAATATATTAAATTTTATTATTGATTAATAAATAAACGGTTCAGCTTCATTTAGTGTTAATATTTTAATTTATGTTAATCACTTAGGTGGCAATCAAGTAATTTTTAAATATGATTAGGTAAATGTAAAAAAGTAAACACATAAACGGATGTCTTTATAATAGCTAGGAAGTTAATGATTGAAATCACAGCCATTTATTTTGTGTGACTACTAAAAATATTCCAGCCCAATTTAATCCTGTCCATAGAAAACTTATTAAGCACTAAACCCTTATTAAATCTGCCCATTGCCAATAGATATACGCCTTTCGACGTAATAAAAATCTTGATAGCCATTAAGAATTCCTACTAGTAAATTATGTAAAAATAAATCAATTTACTATTAAAGTTAAATGAGACTCAAAGTTCATATAATGGTCACTAAAATAAAGATGTGATCTCACTGAAAATACATAAATACACTGCTTACAAATTGAATGTCATAGTTTTGGAAATCCAATTGGATGTCATGCCTCATAAGCCTTCTTTCACTTACATTATTGTGTATGGATTAAATATTTAGGCCAGCCTTCAATCGTCGGCGCAACTGTGTGATTACTTCCATATTCCATTTTAGTCTGGGACAACCAGACACATTAATTTCTTCCAATGACATCAACTGTTGGACTCCTGGCAGCTTCAGTATCTGATGGGACTGATGAACATCTAGTATCTGCAGATTTGTGAGTTGCGCCAATCCTCGTATTCTCTTGAGGTTGCCACATCCCCAAGCCCGCAACTCCTCCAACGATTTCAAATATTTGACAGTCGGCAGTTTTTTGATGTTAGAGCTTCCACCAATATTTAGTATTCGCAGCTTTGTGAGCTGCGCCAACCCTTTGATATTCTCAAGCTTGCAACAGTAAACGATGTTAATCACCTCCAAAGATGTCAACGTTTCAAGACTTGGCAGCTCCTCTAACTCAGAACAATCGTTGATGTCCAGATGTTGAAGTTTTGCCAGACCGGAAAGCTGTCTTATTTTCCACAGTGCAGGACAATAACTCAAATTCAGTGTTATAAGTGTTGTTGGCAATGCCCCAAGCTCCACCAGATGACGACACTTGCTGATTTTTATTTTGGAAAGCTGAAGGTAGTCCAATTTATCCAAGTGGCGCAACGGACAATCTTCCACTTCTAGAATATCGAGATTTTTCATCTCCTTAAGATCCTCGGGTAAGGATTGTATCCCAGTACTACGTAATGACATCACTGTCAACTTACTCATCAGTCCAACAGAATCGGGTAAACATTTCAATTTCTGGCAGCCGGAGAGCAATAATTTCTTCAAACCCTTCAAATTCCCAAAAGAACTTGGAAGCATCTGCAAACTGTCAGCATGTGACAAATGGATGTGTTGCAGGTTCGTTAAATCCCCGAAGGAGTCGGGCAGCGACATCATTCTGGAACACCTTTCTAACTGTAAGTATTTCAATGACGGCAGATGACAAAATTCTTTTGGCAAATTTTCGAATCCTGAATGAATAAAATCCACCACAATCTTTTCAAGGTGTTTCAGCTGCCCTATGGACTTCGGAAACTGTGTAAGGGAAGCGCAGACATTTAACTCTCGCAACTGGAATGGCGCCTGCAATGTTCACGCTAAGAAAGATATTCTCTTCTACAAAATGAAATGAAAAGAAATGAACAAGAATAAGCACACATATTTGTCTACCTGAGATTCATGTCGCCAGAGCTTCCTTAATCTGCTCCCTGCCAGATCTAAAACTCTTAAGTTCTTCATGGGAATCCAGGAAGGCAAAGAAGAATAGGGACACTTATACCAGCAGAGCCATAAGAGATGTGGTGAGAGCACCCTGCTCAATATTCCTTTCAAATAACCATCTTCAACTGCCACGAATTGCAAATTGGTCCCAAACAAACCATCTTTATTGACGAGTTGATACTTACGGTTTAGTAAGACAGAATCTCTCATTCTTTTGTGCCATGGCATTTCTGAACACAAAAACGGAGATTCAACGGCGAAATAGAGATGTCCCACGCTTAAGCGAGAAACCATCGTAATTCCGCGAACTTCGGCTCTTACCTGAAAAGTATGCATAAACTACTCTATCAGTTATCTTTTCAATATCGAGACTTTAAAGAAGTTGAACTGAAGGGAAAGGTTTGAATGATTGAAACACTTACAGATGACGATTGCTCCAGTAAAACATTTATGTCAGAGGTAGTAGAACGCCAAAGACGTCGTGGCATTAATCTTTCCTCCGCAAGATTTCTTCCCAAGTCTCTCAGATGATCATGCATTCTTATTTTATTTTCATCGTCCACCTCCAAGAGACACTTGTTCTGTATATTTCGAAGCCCCACCGAATCCCATATTCTTAGTGCTGTATCTTTGTCTTCTCCCACAAAAAAACAGGCAATATCTAAGAATATTTCCCTTTCCTCTACACTGAGCGAGTCATAACTAATTCTAAGGCTCTTCTCTATGTCTTCAGGTAGTGCTCGGTGGAGTCGATTCAGTTGCTCTTGCCAGTGAAATTTGTCATCTTCTTCATAAAGAAGCGCCCCAAACACTTTCAGTGATAGAGGCAATCCATCGCAGGCTGTTAAAAAACCATCTACAAGCTCTTCAAATCCTTGGGGTGGATGTGGCTGTGAGAAAGCATACGAACAAAAAAGCTCTAGGGAGTGTGGTCTATTCAGCATCGTTATTTTATAAATTGATTTATCTGAAATTCTTGCTCCTTTGAGGACTTGCTTGTCACGAGAAGTAATTAAAATCAAGCTATTGGAGGAAAGAACATCCTTAAGTGGCAAAAATGCATCCAGCTGACTGGTATGATCTACATCGTCTAGAATTATAAGAGCGTGGGAAAACAAGAGATGATTTCTAAGCTTCTCTTTACCTTCATCAATACTGTGTATTAGCAGATCCATTTGAGTCAATTCCTTGAGAAGTTTTGTCTGCAAGGAAATCAGATTGCCCCTAGCTGCGTTTTCTCTGATGTCAAATAGAAAGCACGATACATTGTAATTTGTCTTATTGGTGTTAAAGAAATGTTTGGCCAGGGTCGACTTTCCAATTCCACCCGGACCCACAACCCCAACAACCTTAGCTTTGCAGCTGTGCTGGTGCAATAGCACTGTGCTTTGAAGCCCTTGAAAATTCTCCTTCAAACCAGTTGGATGTTCGATCACATACATCATTGGGGTTTTCACACCCTGGATTTTCAAAACGCGTTTTACCACGTCATCCAATAGCTGCCCCTCGTCGCTGAATAGTAGAGTGAAATAACTCGTAAGAATTAAAAGCCTATGTAAAGCAATACTGCACCCAATTAGTTCAACAAGTTACAAACTAGTATAAACAGAAATGAAGATCATGGAGATCAGTTGAAGGTACTCACCCATTGTACTTCAGTTCGAAACCGCTTATCTCCGCAACACGAGAAAGAGAGTCTCTCCATTTTTGAATAGTTTCGAAGTCGTGTGGCCGGTTCTCTTGGTGGTTGCGCAGGGCTTCAGCGTACCGTCCATCTTCATCTTCGCCAGTCCGGCGGAGGTGAGAAGGCTTTACGTTGTAAAAGACGGGCAGAATGGCCGTCCCCGACTTGACCATAAGAACGAGCTCATCCAGGCACCACCTGGATTCGGCATAATTCTCAGAGAAAATCGCTATATGGACGTAGGCGACTTGAATAGCGGCTTTTATCTGAGAAGTAATGGTGTGCCCCTCCACCATTTCCTCTCTGTCCAGAAAGACTCGCAATCCATATGAGATAAGTCGACGGTAGAGATGGCTCGCGAAGGTGTTTTTAACATCGATGCCACGATGGTTTATAAACACATCGTAGTGGCAGTAACAAGTCGATCCAGAAGCAGAAGGATAGTTATTGGGAGCTGCCATTGCAATTGGAATAATACACGGATCGCAGTAAGGCAGATTGGAATAATACACGGATCGCAGTAAGGCAGATTGCAGGGAAGTTCAAGCAAGGGGACGCTCGATATGATATTTTATTACGTTTTTCCAAAAGTCAATGCAGTCTTGCGGGCATTTGTCACCGATGTTTTTCTCGTATTTATTTTGAACAAAACCCAACTCCTGCAAGATGCTTTCGACAACCCGCATATTTTTATTGGACAGTCTCTTATTTTAATTATGATTTTGATATTAAAAACTATATTAATTACCTACTATGCCTGGACCACTTAATTATGAATTTAATAAAGAAAAATTATATTAATTATATAATATTCGTCTTGTTGTCTGTCAGAAGCGTTGACATTATATCAATTAATTACTATGCGTGGCCACTTAATTAAGAATTTAATAAAAACAATTATAGTAATTATATAATATTCGTTTTGTTGCATGTAAAAGCGTTGAAATTATATTAACTACTTACTATGTAGTAATTAATTACGAATTTAATAAAGAAAAATTATATTTAGTTTTAGAGATATATATTAAATTTTTAGATTAACCAGTTTTTTAATTAAAAATATATAATATGTGTGACAGATTTATGAATAAAAAAATATTTTTCATCGACTTGCCAGGTATAAGCTATACAAGCAACAAAATGGCATCACCTTTAGATGTTCCTCAGCCATAGGTTAAGTGGTTGGGCTAATACTTATATAATATTCGTCTCTGTCAAAAGTGTTGAATTCGAAGGGACCAACACCACGCTGCTACCACGTGCAATTGGAAGGATCGAAATCGAAGGCAGCCGTAGTGGAAAATGCATGCACCTTCATAGATACTCACGATCTCGTTATGATATATTTTTTCACTCTTGGAAATTGAATAACACTAGCATATCTCCGAAGTAGGGGAAAGGAAACGCCTAAAAAAAAGAAGAGAGTAAATTATAAATTTTCACAATTTGATTACAATGTTATATTAGAAAATACTACGGGAGATTTGGATTTAGCTTATTCAGATTTGGAGCAAAGAGTTGTAAAAACATTTTAAAAATATATTTCATGTATTTTTGTTCAATGTCAATCCATCTTTGAAGAGGTTTCTCTCTTGATTCCTATCCCTGTACACATGATTGAAAGTTAGAAAATTATTTATGATTCCTATTCCTATAGAAATGATTGAAAGTTGGGAAATTATGATTGAAAATCGGGAAATTATTTTATAATTAGATCCAAACTATGCTGGTCAAAAAAACCCAAAATAATCATATTCATCCTTCAACATCATGACTGAATTAATAACTTTTTTCATAAAATATTCACCCATCATTTCAAAAGGAAATTCATACCCTATATTTTGATATTGATAGAGTGCTTCGTGAATGAATCAACCTAATATTTTGCACTGCTCGTGAGTGAAGCCCAAAAGGTCCTGTTGTGTATCATGCAACATATAGAAATTTAACTACTGTAAGTTTCCTAATATCACAACAACTCCATGGACATAAGTGGCACCATGTATGAGCCACCCTTGAAATGGAGTGCAAACTCTGGGAACCTAATATTTCCTCAGATAGTGTCTCTCTAATGAATGCAAGTATTTTCCTCAGACAGTACCATGTTTGAGCCACCCTTGAAATGGAATGCAAACTCTGGGAACCTAATATTTCCCAAAATAGGGACATTGTAACACAATCCAAAGCTACGATTAACTTCAACCTCAGAAGCTCTTCAACATCAGAGGCTCTTCCATGTCCAATGTTAGAAACAAACTCATTTTCGATCTGCTTATAGATTGGTTCAGGAAAGGAACTAATAGAAGATCCCAAATCTGTTATGGTTCCACCATTGCCTCCACTATCAAATTCGAGTAAGTGGAGTGCGGTGTCAAGCATTTTCCATCAATACTCACCCCTTCGAGACCAACAAAATAGTTAGTAAATCAAATGTACTACGAGGTTGATCAAAAAGAAGACCCCAAATCTGTTATGGTTCCACCATTGCCTCCACTGTCAAATTTCGAGTAAGTGGAGTGCGGTGTCGATCATTTTCCATCAATACTCACCCCTTCGAGACCAACGAAATAGTTAGTAAATCAAATGTATTATAGGGTTGATAAAAAAGGGAGTGTAAATCAAAGAGATATCCTTCGGGACAACCTTGTCACCAAGCACTATTTGACTTCTCTTATTCTGAGAGTCCAGGAAATACGCAAATCTACCACCATAATAATGGCGCAGCCGTAAGGCATAAACAATTATCCTATGTTAAATCTACAATACCAACATAAATTTGGAACGAAACCAATGAATGTCCTACTCGTAAAATTGGATCTTTACTCTAAACTTTGAAAACTTTGAAATGTCAAATTGAAATTATATCTTTACACTAAACTTTGAAATGACAAATATAACAATTTCAAACCGTGTATTTTTTACAAGTCAATCATAATACTATTTTTTATTCAAAAATAAAATTTTATTATCTTATTAAAAAACACTCCATTATTTTCTACTTTTCTAAGCATTGTAATTTGGAATTTTAATTTTTTATCACTTATATACAACAACCATGTAAGAGTTGACTGGAGTTGACAGAACATATGTTCATTGGTCACAGTGTAAATAATTTACTCCCTTAATTCGCCCGCTATTTCATGATTACACTCATACCAATCCATGTGTTCACGGGGTTGCTTGTTCTCTCTGCGTATTGGTTAATTTTCCACTAATCCACCTTCCATTGGATTGCAAAGCTTTTTTTCACAAACAAGGCATGATGTTTTTCAGGGGTTTTCATGGTACTGTTTTTTCTCTCCATGCCTCAATTTGTTTTGCACTAATCCGCCTCCCATTGGATTGTCGTGCTTTTTGTAGAAACATGGCATATTGCTTTTATAGAAACTTGGCGCAATGCTTTCAGGGATTTTACATGGCATTACATAGAAAAATAAAATAAATTGGAGTATGTAATTATGGTATTTGAAAATCAATAAAGAAAAGATAATTAGGAGCCATTCATTGATATTATCTCATAGATTCTAATCGTTTCATTTAGACAACAAAATTGGCGGCATCTCTTGTTGTAGAAGAGTATAGATAAGGCATTCAGTGCTTCCTTCTTGGAGATGTATTCTCTTGTTGATATGAACATCAATAAGTTGTTGATCGGAAGAACCAGAAAGAGACATAACTAAAATTAAAGAATACTAAGCTACTTCATTAATTTTTGTCCTACTATTACACCTTGATGATCCTTATTATCTATGCTTCTTATTTTGTTGTAAGAAATCCCTACGCCCGATGATGATGATGCGAGGAGATCAGGAAGGAACAAACAATCTCGTGAACTACTATCAATCTATCAGTAAAAGAACCTAGAATATTTATGCCCACATGATTGACAGTGAAGGGTTTACTGTCAGTTACCACCAACGATTGGATGTAGAGGAGAGTGTGGAGTCTTATACTTGCCAGAAGACACCCAAGATTGGCCAGGACAACCTCTTGTTGGGAACCACATGGTATCTTAGTTTGTTCATAAAATCTTGGCTGCCCTTCAACAAAGCAAAGTCAAGGTCTCACTCCGTAGACACACGGTCATGTTTCTGGTGCCATATGAGATTGAATACTATGGAAAAGTCTTCCAACACTTCTGCATGTTTATGCACTCACTCTCTAACATGCCTTTGCAATTTCGATCAGAACACTTTACACACACAACAATGGATGACCTTTTTCGATAAAAGTGCTTGCTTAAGACGTTGTTGCTCTCGTTATAATCACTTTTATAGTTTCTAGTGTAGGGTACCCACACCATATCACTTCTCGTGTCCATGACGAGCCACAAATCCTGTGCAGGAGTGCCCACCCATAATCTGATGTAATACTCGAGGATGTCGCTGAGAAAGAACAGAGGCTCCCCCAGGGTGATGTTCATTCTAGAATTTCTATTCATCTTCATGTGAAGGCTCATGGATTAATGCAGAGGATAACCTTTTTCGATAAATGTTCTTTCTTAATACGTTGTTTCTCTCATTATAATCAATTTTATAATTTCTGGTGTAGGTACACCCACACCAGATCACTGCCTGTGTCCATGACGAGCCACAAATCCTGTGCAGGAGTGCCCATCGATAATTTGATGTAATATTCAAGGATGTCATTGGGAAATAACAAAGGCTCCCCGAGGGTGATCTCCATTCTAGAATTTCTCTTTAGCTTCATGTGAAGGCTCATGGATTACAGAGAATCCATTAATCTTATGGTCATTCTGTTGAGACAATATTGCAGAGAGTTGCACCAAGAGGATAATCAATAACAACAACTTCAGCTTGAAAGTCACCATGTTGCGAATTTAAAGGAAGGCAATCAAGGAAGGCAATCAAGGAAGAATGTGATTGAAGTGGACATTGTGAATTCTGAGGGAAAGCAATCAGGGCAGAATGGGATTGAAGCAATTACTACATACAATTCGAGGAAGTGTTGGAATGATGGGACTACAATGGTTCCACATACAGTTGAAAGGGGCCCGATGGAGAAAAGACAAAAAATAGGGCCCAACTATACCTCCTATTTGGTTTGAGGTGAAATTCTAGACACAAGACTCATACTGGACATTGGAAATAACATATTGTTGGGTAAACCTGTGGGAGTCCCATCATTCAGAGCTCAACCTTTGAAGAAAAAAGAGTTAAATTTTTTCTGGATACTAAATTTAACAAAAAGGGCTAAATTGCGGGCATAGTATCTTGGAAATTCCCTTAGAAACAGTGGACAATGGCCGTCAATTGATGCAGGGATCAAATCCTACCCAGCCTTAGCTAACAAGTACATGCAAAGTGATTTCTTCAATTTCGCTTCCAACTTGAACATTCTCTGTAATAAAAACTCTACTGCTCGATTCTCTGTGATAAAAGCCCTACTACTCGAGATAGTTCTACAGGTTTTCCACTATCTCCATCCATGGCCTCCACTTCGGGGTGTTGACACCTTCCAAAATGCAGGTGAAAAAGGCTAGGGATCCCAATGTATTCCGGTATTGTTTCAGTGATATATACATCAATAGATATGAAGTGTGCTAATTCAAGTGAATTTTGAAATTGATTCACTGACAACCATATAAAAGAGCTGAGAAATGTTAACATAGAATTCGAATAGGCAATATCAACATTAAAATGTAGAATGAATGTATGCATAAACAAAAAAATCCATCTCTTTATAGTTATAAATGAGAACAAAAATCATCATATCTGCTTACCTTGTTCATAATCAACTTAACATTTAAGGGAGATGTTGATCGTTCATAATCAACTTGAAATTTAAGGGAGCCGCTGATCGGATAGATAGATCCAAATGATCCAAATTCTCACTAATCATTTCCATCAATCACAATTCTCTGTATCTAAAAACCCTACTACTCTCTGCATCTCGATTCTCTGTGATAAAAAATTATGCAGGTTTTCCACTATATCCTGCCATGGCCTCCACTTTGGGGCGCTTCCACCTTCAGAGACGTAGGTGAAGAAGGTTGGGGTTGTGGGTGTCGCTTCTATCCAAGCGCTTCCACAACAATCTCGAACGTTCAAAGCACTTCTACAATAATCTCAAA
>SNQJ01S0153355.1:0-22775 GCA_010110895.2 Picea sitchensis | reverse complement strand
TGGGACACAGATCTGTGATTACAATACTCTAACAAATAACTTAGCATATGTCATTCATTAGTACTTAACCTTTGTCTACAACAAAAATAAACCCTAATTACAAAGTAGCATAGTATTCAACAAGATTCAACACATTTAATCACTTAACATAAAGAAACAGATCAGATATCGCATTCATTCACATTACTGAGCACTAAGATATTATATCAGATGCTTCTAACATTCATAAAGATAACATCACTAAGCATAAATCACATCAAAGGCACAAACCAATAATCAAAATGCTTAAAACAACCATAACACAGGATATACGTGGTTCACCCCCATCCTGGGGCTACGTCCACTAACTCTTCTTCTTCTTTATTATCTTTTGTTAATCATATACATGCACAGAGACATAAGGTCCTACTCCACATCTGACCGGAGATCTGCGTCCACCTCGCCAGATCCTCCTTCTCCGAGCTAGGTTACAACACAAAGCTTTTACACAATCTCTTACAGTCACTTTCACTTATCCTTACAAGTTTCACATAGTATGCACAAAGCATGTACACCTGTCACTTGCACTTAGCCTTGCAAGTTTCACATAGTATGCATAGGGCATGTGCAACTTTCACTTGCACTTAGCACATAATCACACAGATGCCTATATTGTCTCATACCCCCCCTACTTAAATCGCCTAGATTTCTATTTATACATTACAAAATGGGCCTAAAATGCGTTAGCCATGGGAAAAGATCCCCAATACCCGGTTACATAATCCCAAAACCAAAATATCCCTAAAAGGGTTGAGATTCCGTGATCTCACGATTGACTTGTGCTCCACCTTGACTGACACAGCCGAGGGAAGTCCCAAAATAGTTCAAATTTGACCAAGGATCTCCAAGACTTTGTCAAGGGAATATGACGGTTGTCACGAAGAACATGCATGCATATGCGTGCCTATGGGGCGAAATCCGTGTATTGGAGGAAGTGAAGCTAAGAGTGGTTGAAATTTTGAAATTTTGTCTTTTGAGAAGATGATGAGGGATGACCAAGTGTTTCTATATGGATGCAGGTTATTAGCATGTGATAGGAGAGTCATCATTCCTGAATCCCTTTCGAGGGAGAGAGACTGGGAGAGCCTCTTAGAGGTGGTGAGAGAGGAGCTTGGTGTTTGGAGACACTTGGCAGCCAGCGGGTTGCTCAAGTTCTTCGATTACTTAGCGATATGGTCGCATGAGTACCTACTTTAGTATTTGATATCAATGTGGAGTGTTGATATGCAGTTCTTCATTGTGAGAGGACAACAATTGACATCCTCGGTTGTTGAGGATGTATATTTTTGATGGGGATCACTTTCTGAGGAATGGCCACACTTTCTTGCGACCCCGGTACCATGGTATGTGAGATTGATAGAGTTGGCAGAACGCTACTGCTTGAGGCTGAAACCGATGTCGGGTTTGGTTGTCTGTATTGAAGGGATGGATGATCTATGCATCAGTGCATCGCGACCATGGTTGTGTGGATATATGGATCCTTGTCTACTTAGCATATCACTGGTGGTCAGCGAGGATTGTAGAGAGAGTCCTAGATGGGGATCTTTTTACCTAGGAACATGTTTACTGCCTTAGGGATGATGGGGTAGATTCACCAGTGTCAGACCATCGACTTAGGTGATTTTGCATTTGGATATATCATGGTGGCATGGTTTCTGCAGAGGGTGCTGTGCCCAAAGTTTTGTTGCCTCCTGCAAGGCCGCAGGAGCCATAATTGATCCAGTGGGATCATATTTTGGAATGTCTCGGAGGAGAGAAGGGTTAGCCTCTGTTGCAGCCATAGTGGCACATGTGTGAGGTGTCATATACCACAGGTTATACTCTGGTACCCATACGGTGGGATGGATTTCTGGCGCGACCCAGACATGGAGCTCCCTCCTTGAGAGGTCTGGGACTAGATAGGTATGTTTATTCATTTATGTTTTGTGATTTTGATAGTGTAGCATATATTTATATATATGGATCTTTGGCTCCTATATTTTTGTGTTTTCATATGTGGGGCCTCGATTTCATGAGGCGAAGATGGTTGGAGAGTATTTCGCCGGGGGCATATTCTACAACCATTGTGGGTGCAGGAGAGGCGTCGGAGGGATGATCTTTGTTGAGGTGGAGTCCAATGAGCGAGGGAAAGAAAACACATAGGTTCAATGATGAAGTCGCGAGACCATCGCATGTACCACAGGCAAGGATTCGGCAAGGGGATAGAGATCTTCATTTTGGTCGAGGAAGTGTTGTAGGAATTAATGGGAGAGCATGTGGGAACACACATATCAGATGAGAGGAGGACTTGGATGTGTGGGTGTTAGAGGTAGAAGTGGCGGATCCACGATCCATCGGGGAAGTATGTAGTAGGGAGCAGATGAATGGTCAACTACCCCACGGACCTAGAAGAGGACCCCTAGCTAGTGGGCACCTCCTGCTTGTCCTGGGAGCCTAGTAGGGGGCGCTGGGGGCACCATGAGTGTCGGGATTTTGTTTTTGTCTTTATATATAGGCTTCTTGAGCCCATTTTTTACAAGGTAGTTGATACCCATTTTGTATAGGGTGGGAGGTACCCATTTTGTACCTATGGGGTTGAGGAGATTCACTAGCCTATAGGTGATGTATATTTTTTACTTTGTAAACATTTATGATACTTTTGTAGATATATATATATATATATATATATATATATATATATATATGGATACACATATTTTGGATGTTTATGATGTTTACATGTGTTGGTATTTGTCATGGTTTATGATGTCTAATCTATATGTTATGGCGGTGTTTGATAATTTATGTATATGTAATGATGTATTGATGTGATAAATGACAATCTAATACTAGGTTGAACATGTTATCTGCTTTTTGATTAAATTGTCATGGAATATGAGTAAATGTAATGGAATCAAAATGTTGAGATAAGATTCTAAATTTTAGGTATTTGCGAAAGAAGAAAAGCTCATGAACATGGTATACATTGTTGAGTTGGTGGATGATGAGTTGAGAATCTAATAGAATGCTTAGGTGATGAATGTGGTGGTGACTAGCTACAGTAAGGAGACCAATGAAGGTTGGATATTCTACTTGGTTGTTGGTGATTGAGCCAAAACATATGTTGTTGGAGTGGAGTAGTTCAAGTGAGGGGGTGTAGAGGGCCCAATGACCAAAGAGATACGTGATGATTGACTAGCACCATCAACATAATCGATGTGGTAGGTCGATGGAGGATGCATCTATCGATAACATGGATGGTAGATCGGGACATGATTGGGGGAAAACAAATAAGACTAAAAACTCTACAAGTGTGTAAAAATAAAATCCTAGGGTAGATTGACTATGCTCATGCATATAACTTCTTTAAGTACAATACGATTGTGAGTTCTTTGAGGAACAATATACGGAGAGGCAGGGATGTATGCATAGTGAGGCGGTGTTGGACAATGTAGGGTCCACATGCCATAATTACTCAAATTTTCCATGGATGAGAGTATCGTGGGAGATATCCCTTTGTTAAAAGAGAAAATATTGGCATGGTGGTCAAAGGTGGCTTTAGGCCACCATTTTTATTTGCCTAGTTGTTCTATAAGGAATATTGACAATCTTCATCCAACGACTCTAAAGTTGTAGAATTAAGCTTCCATTGGAGGCGGTGTTAGGTAATAGCTTCGATGGGAAATGCACAATGTAGAGCTAGCTGATGGAGGGTGGCTTTGATCCCATGAATGAGAGAGATGAAATGGTGTAAAATCGATTGGGTTTTGACTTCTCGTGCGAAAATCCATAATGTTGAAAACAACATATGATGCCTAGTTGGTCTTATGTTTGTTGACGATATTACATTGTAGCATGGTTTTGAGGACTTTGTTAACAACCTCGACCTATTTGTTGGAATGAGGGTAGTATGTGGAGGAAAAATCATGGGATAAGACTAACTTTGAGGAACATTTTGCGAAGATCTCATTCTCAAAGTACTTTACTATGATCAGATACTAACTATAGTGGAATTACGAAATGGGTAATGGCGTGGTTGAAGAAAAATGCATTGTTATTATTAGCGATATTGTTGAAGGCGGGCATGGCTTCAACCCATTTTATAAAAATTAATCTACTTCCACTACGATGTACTTGTGTCCAATACTATATGGAGGATTTCAATTCATGAATTCTATACACATTTGCATAAGGGGCTAGCGGTAATGAATGGATGGAGAAGAGAGGACGACGCTTGTTCTTTGTTTGCATAAAGCTAGAATTTTTTGCATCATTTGATAGCGTGGATGCACGATTCGTGAAAGCTTGATGTGGGCGGAAATTATCCTGCTTTCGAAGATGATTTTTTGGGCGTGGACATACACGAGGAAGGTATGTCACCAAACACCACTATGGAACTCATTTAGGACTCTATTTTCTTCGTCGATGGTCAGACATTAGTAGAGTATGGTGTTGACCCCACGTCGATAGAGAATGTCTTCGATGAGGTATTGGGGGGCTTGATGGTGAATGCGTTGATGATGATCTTGAGAGAGATGAGACCCAAACTTCTTTGTACAAAGTTAGATGAGGAGGTCGTTGTACCAGGGGTCGTTGGAGGGGATGAAGAAGTGGTGTTCGTTGGGGAAGTTTGTATTGATGGGTGAACCTTTATCGTCTGGGGGAAATGTTTTGATGAGTTTGGTGAGAACAAGTGATTTCTTTCTTTTGGAGTTGAGAACTCTAGATGGTATTCCTACAGGATGACGATCCATCGGGGAAATTTACTGTCAATCGTAGGTCGACTAAGAAAGTATTGTATGGGGTTAGAATCTACTACGACTTTAGTAGTGCGAAGAAGGATATAGTGACACAATTTTTGAACTTCGAGGACAACTTCGAGGGCTAATTTCTCATCATGATTTTATTTGAGGGGGTGGTCTAGAAAGATTTTTAGTGATGTAGTAAATGGCATTCTCTCGTCCATCATCACTTAGTTGGACCTACTCTTGAGACAAATGGGGCTCATAGGTAGAGTATGTAATCGCGATCATAGTCTAAAGGACTAATCAAAGGGGTATTGGATAGTGCCACTTTTAAATAATTAAAAGCGGTTTGGGAATGTTCATCCCATAGAAATGGGATATCATGATGTAGTAAATGAAGGAAACCATGCACACGAGTTAAATGGGACAAAGTGGCCATTATAAAGTTGGATTTTGCCACAGCCAGGTTGTCTGATTGGTGCAAATTCAGTGGTGGTGGAATTTTGGTGATATCTTGGACCTTGAGGGAGTCCAGTGTTGTGTTGAGAGCATGAACTCAAGAAGGCATTCGGCGGTGACACAAAATAAACTTGAGGGTGTTCAAGCGGATATTATATTGGAGACATCATTAGAAAACGATGCGTAATTCGTCTAAATGTTGAGTTCATTTCTTGGATGGAGCAGTGAGGTCATCAGTAAGAAGGTTAATCACGAGAAAAGATCATGGAAAACATAAGCCATGGCTAGTTGAAATGTAGGACCTGCGTTTTTTAGTCCAAAAAGCATGACACGATAAGAAAAATTTTCGATAGTTATTAGTAAAAGTTTTATCTTACGATACGCTAGATGAATTTGAATTTGATTATAGTTAGAGAACCCATCCATGAAGGACAAAGGCCTAGAGTAGTTATACAGTCATGGAGAAAATTTGGCTACGATGAAAGGGGTTGGGAAGTTGTCTTTGGGACAAACATGGTTGAGATCACAAAATTGATTGCATACATGAATGGTGCCCTATTTTTGTTACTTGAGGGGCGGGGTTAGAAACCCATGAGGTATCATAATGAGGCATGAATACAATGACAGCGTAAAATTTTGATTTCATCTTTGATAGTTGTAACAGGATGGGTGAAGTGGTCAACTGCTTTGAAGGGGCTGGGAATTCTGACATCTGGCCGTAATGATACAATGTTGACCTTCTCTCTAGATGGATCAATGTCGGGCATCTCCGTATATGACTAGGAAAAATATCTTGGGTTCATGAAAGAGAGTTTTGTAAGCTGTGAGTTCCTCAAGGGAGAATATGACACCAATGCTGATTTATTCTATGATTCCCAATTTGGTAAAATGTCGATTTTGATGGTGGGGAAATATTGGCCATGTTGCCTTCCTCAAAATCATCGAGGGAAGGGATAGGGTTATTGAAACCGGTCAATATGCCCTAGCGAAATAAAATCCTTGGTTTTCGATTAGCATGGAGGCTTGTCTAAGAAGTTCAAAGGATTCTTGTGAGAGAAAAAGAGCTTAGTGATGGAGTGCATTCCATGGGAAATCGATGGTAGTGAGTTCCTCTAGGATATCTTCATTGCAATGGAAAATGCAAGAATATAAAGAGGTTAGGGGGCTGACATGGGTGACTATCATAGTGTGATTTTCCTCAAGTGGCAAACATGGGGGATATTGTAACCATGTTGTGATGGCTCGCTTGACATAAACCAAATGTCTAGACAGTGTGGGTTGTACATTATGGTCGAGGGTAAGATTTCCTAAAGGAAATGAACCGGGGAATTGGGAGGATTTGGGGGAATATCCTCGAACAGACTATCTATGAACCATGGAGGGTTGGGAAGTGACTCAGGTTCAGGGGATTATATATGGACAATATCTGGAGAAGAAATAGGGGGAATCACTTGCATCACATGAGGTGAGGCGGTTGAGTGATTTTGAATAAGGGTTAATTGATGACGATGATATTCAATAATCAAAGGAAACTAGTATGTGAAATGAGAAAGTGAGTCACAAAGAGCACAAGGGCACCTCATCCATTCGCGGACTGAGGTAGAGACATATCGTCGGTGTGATGGAGTACTAAAAGTGGTGGTGGTGGAAGGGGCTCTTCTGAAAATTTTTAGTATTGATTTTTAACGTCTGTCCCGAGAAGTAGTGCTGGGAAATAATGAGTGTAGTGGCCATATTCTAAGCGGATGGCACAAGTGAATTTGGTTTATGCCACTTCTGTAGTGGGGATGTGTAGTAATCTTGATGTGCTTGTGGTGACGGAGTTAGCGATATGGTTTCTCGAGGGAGTTGAATCATATTGCGTAACTAGGGAAGAGAGGAACATCTATTTGTGGGGTGTCCATCTCTTTTGCAGTGTCTGTAAGGGATTTTAACTTGGGGAGGTAGTGGAGTGATAGGATCTTTATTCTTCCATCTTCCCCCAACAGTGGTAGTGGTGCCAACAATTGGGGGTGAACGTGGTGTGGCAAGAGTCTATACTGGTATTTGCATCGATATTCCCTCTATTGAAGGAGGGAGAGATGGTTGAGGAAACATGGTGGGTGGGTGTAGATACCATATAGGGATCACGAGTAACATTTTTTTGGAAGGGTAAGTGTTGCCTAAAATCTGTACTTTCGATTGGGGGTAGAAGAAGGGAATTTGAGTGATGGCTTGGGGTGTCTCCCCAAAGGCTGGGGCCAACACCCCTAAGGAGAGGCAAAATCAGGGATATGTGGTGCAATAGGGTTCTCAAGGGATTATTGAGGTAATATTTCTTCAATTGATGGGACATTGAGGTTGTGGAGAGGCCTCAATGGGAGAATGATATCTCCAGTGTTGGTTCCATTAGAAGATACAACACACATTTGTGTTGAAGGGTGTATAAGGAATTGGTTCTCCATGGTATGCACCCGAAAAGGATGGGTCCTTGAAAAATCTTGGGCACATGTCAATGAGTGAATAAGCATCATAAGTAGTGTGGATAAGAGGAAAGATGTTATCGATGTTGGAAAAATGGTTGGATCATAATGTGTAGCCTTGATCGTTGGTGGAAATTTTTTCCCGTTGTCGGGGAACATCATCATTTGAAGCAAGGGAGCCATACCACTACCTTGATAGTGTACATGTAGCTATGTCTAAATAAGATATTGTAATCAAGCCGGTGTCAACCTCAATGTTGATGAGGGATGGTTTTCCCACGAGAGTTTGATGGGGACATTTTGAAAGAACCCTTCCAAAGGGAGGATGGTTGACCATCATAGGATCTTAATGTGATTGTGGATGATATAAGATCAAGGGAGAAACGTTTCTGCCATATAGTTTTGGACATGATACATGTGGATGCACCTTCATCAATGATACATCAATGAACTATGATTCTATGAATCTTGAATGGTATCTGAAAATCTACCAAGGCGGGGAAGATGATGTTCTACGCTATCTAGATCAAATGTGATGAAACTAGTATCATTTGTTTAACTTCCCCAAAGGCAAAAGTGGGATTTTTTCATTGATGAGTTGGATAGGACAGGAGAACCTCCAATATGAACATGGCTGCAAAGGGCGCACCAACTCATCAACTAGGCTATGGTAGTGTTTCTTCCTAGCTTGAGTGTTGTTGACATTCTGTCGTAACAAAATGCAAGGTATACAAATTGGGGGTTCATTGTTAGGACATGGGATCATCAATGGTTTTTATGATGTAGTTGGTGGCTCCAAAGTGGTGGGGAGTAGATTCATGGTGGTGTATTTGACGATCTCGTGCATTTGCGGAGAATTTCTTCTTAGCTAGTAGGGAGGGATATTGTAGTCATTAGTTTCGAGGGTCGATGGAGCCTGGATTTTGATACTGTCCCCATTTGTGGTGGGGAAAAGTGTCTTACCTCCTGTCAGTATTCATCACCTTGGTGTGGAATAGGTTTTACAACAGTTGGGGTTGGTTGTTGCAAATACTGTAGCCAGGAGATTAGCGAGGGTGGCGTCTTTGGAGGAGGGCGTTTTGCGTTCATGGATTCTTTCATTCATTTAAATTCATAAATTTTTGGGCAATGGTGGGTATAATGTCCATGCTCACCACAAAGGGTCTGGGGAATTTTTTTTAGAGGATTTTGTTGTTGTTCCTCCCTTTGATTTTGTTGTTATTGTCCCCTTGGGTTCTGGTTACCACGATTACGGTTTCCCCCAGCGGGTTGGATTTGTTGGGGAGTTATTTCCTCTGGTATGTAGAATTTTTATTGTTTTGGTTTTACTTTGCTGTTATTGGGTGTTAAAGTGATGGGTTAGATTTTCCATATTCAACAATTCAAAATTATGAAGTTTTTACCCCAATGGGAGAAATTTGAACAAAGTTAATACCGGTGTGTTGATGTCCATGTGGAGGAGAAACGGTTGTGGAGGGACAAGGAAATGGGAAATATATAGATTGTTTTTAGTGTTAGCGATCCATAGGGAGATATAGGAAGGTGAAGCCTTTTCACTAGTTCCCATGTTATAAGATGAGGTAGAAGGGGCACCTAAACTTAGTTGAGTGGTGAGGGCACATCATGGAGTTCCGACAAAGGGTCCCACTCATGGGTGGAGGGGAGGGTAACAAGACAAGTTTGTTGGTAAGGGGGAGGAGGGTGATAATATGTCCCTCCATATGTCAATGAATATTGGAGTGTATTCCGCCCATGAATTGGTGGTTGGATGTATGGGTTGTGTTGTGTCGTGGTACCAATAAACCCATCTGCAGCATGAGACATGCCAGGTTTTTTCCTGGCCAAATGGTACAAGTCTAGGTACATCAGGTAATAATTTGTATAAGTATCATGACTAAGAATAAATGAGGTCAAAATGTTGAACATTGTTGATGACTTCCTCTTGATTTGGGGAAGGTTGATGCCACATCTTTGGCAAGTATAGAGGCGAGTGATTTTAGAAACCAATCGAGGCATTGTTCTTTGTTGGTTTCTTCTTTACATAAATACGTCGGCGACACCATTCATGGATGTGGTGGAAATACATAGATGAGGTTTTTTTGCAATTAGAGATCATTTATAAACTAGTGTCATGACAAACATGTAGTTGAAAAAATGCCAAAAAGGCTTTGGCTAAGGATTCAAAAGTCACATGGGACCTTGATTTTTCGTCTAGATACCATTTGGTTGATGAACCAATGAGTGTTCTTTGAAATAACCAGAGATGATGGAGTCATCCATGATGTTGTTTGAATAGAACCATAAGTGGAAGGTCATGACATGGTTGGGGCTCTTCCCAATTTTCCCTTCAAATTTTGGAATGTCTAAAGGTAGTTTTGGTAGGCATATTGGGCCATGTGGGGTCATGCTTAAATAGGATCATTCATGAGTTTAATCAAATAAAGAATGTTGAGAGACACCAAATATTGCATGGGGGTGGTGGAGGATTAGTTCCATCCATGGTGTGAGAAGGTAGTGTACTTGACCCTTGAGGGGATTTGGTGGGCTTGTACTTCTCTGTTGAGAATAAGTTTTCCCCCCTAGTGCCTCCTTATAAAGGAGAGCTAGTGGATGAGTGGCCTTGAGGTGGACCCAAGTAAAGTGAAACCAATCAAATCTGATCCCAGTGTTGGTTGATACACTGAGGTGTGATATGGTTGAGCCGGTGAGTCAACGAGACTAAGAACTCCTCCTAAAATAGGAAGAATATTTTGGAAGCGTCTGGAATGACGGGGATTTCGTGGGTCCCCTATGATGTCCAGCTAGAAAAGAGTGGGCAGTGTGAAAATGGTGATGAGAGAAAAAAATGAACAAGAGACTTGTATAATTTTGGATCTTCACAATATAACTCACCAGTGCATATAATCAAATGATCATCATACATAAATCAATTGTAAATAAGCATGCATGTGGGTGATTAAAGTTTTTCCATATGGGGGAACAAATAAAACAAATGCTTTTGTCCTAAAAAATGTGTCATCCTTCCTCTCAAATAACACTAGACCTTCCAGTAGATCACTCAATGGTGGGGTATGAAGCCACCAAAGAGGAACAGTGAGAGGATGAAATAATCAATTATAATGAGGGGCAAAGGGTGCATATAAGCAGAAGCTAATTGATATTTCCCAATAGCCACACAAAAATTGATCAAGGTGAGTACAGCCCACAATTTCTGCCTAGGTAGATGTCCTAAATTTGGTCACTATGTACCTTGGTCAAGGGTCACAACATTTACACATTTCCCTCAGCCTCAAAAATGGGTCATGAGATGGATCCCTTCCAAGGGTTGGGTGACTCAAAGGGGATGCACAGAACAACAAGACCTACGACCTTCAAACCTTCATAGGTATCTCCCTACCTTATGGTGTCTGAACACTTGACTTGAAGGATTTTAAAGTTCCCCATTTGTCAACTTCTAATGTTTGAAAATCTTGAGAACTAAGATAGCAGGGTTATTTAGATGCCTACGAGATCCTACCTAGACTAAAAAAACATTCTTTTGGCACCTCTGTGGAGAAAACTTGATGAGTTTTAGAAAACAAAATTAGATGTGGTGGGAATTTGAGAGATTGGGGTGTGAACCAATATACGTTTGAATTAAGTGGGTGTTGATAATTTCTTCAAGAAATAGTGGAATGTTTGAGAATTCCTTTGGAGAAAACCTACTTCAACCTCCACAATTAGAGATAAAATTATGTGAGTGAGGAATGACTTTGCATGTGAGCAACTAATAAAATGTGCCAAATTTTAATAAGTTAGGTATTAACTTGTAACATGTGGACTTCCTGTGGTCACTTACAAATATTTTTTACTTATCTTACTAAATTTCATTGCTAATTTTAACCTTGTGGAATTTTAAAAACCCTAAAGAACTAGTAATTTGGACATATGGGTCCTTACCAATCCTTTAAACTCCTAATGTTGTTTATACTAAGAATGCTTGAAAAACTATCCTATATTGCAAGCATGTGGGCATGTATGGGCCCATTACTTTGATCTTTAAACTCTCTTAGTGATGTAAACTAAGAAGAAATTTCAAGAAACTATCCTAGGTTTGCAACATGCTTTGGAAAATGTATGGGTTCTTACCAATTTAAGATGATTTCAAAAAGAAACTAAAGAGGATCCCTAGGGGAGGCATTCTCTCCTAAAGATTTTGTTAAGAGGGAGATTAAATGTCCCCTTAACCACCTTCCTGATTCTCAGATCACTCTAGGGTGTGAGAGAAGAGCATATTCAATGATCAAAGTTGATTTCTAGTCCCAATGAAAGTGTTTTTATATGTGATGGAAAATAATCTCAATGTAAATTTTACAAACCAAACAAACCATCATGTGACAAAGAAAGGAGGGAGAATATATGGTTCTTTTTACCCCTAAGTTCTTAGTTTTAGATAACCTTTCATATTAGAAAGGAGTCTAAGTGGAGTGCATTTACAAATTTCATGAAAGAAATAATTTCAAGGCTAGGGGCTTTCAAATAATCGCAAAAACACTTACAATTTTGAAACTTTGAAAATGTGTGCAGGATACAATTCAGATAGAGGCATAGTGTGCGCACAGTGTGAAAAATGCACAGAGAACATAAGCCTTTTGGGAGTTGCAGTGGGAGAATGCAGAGAACATAATCCCTTTTTGAGCGATTAAGGAGATACCTGAGAGGAACATAAGTATTTTGTGCGCCTGATGCCTTGGGGTACACATTTGTTAAGGATGGAATACCAGCACTCACGTCTGCTTGTCGAGTTCTGAGTGAGAGTACTCCCTCCCTCCGGCACAAAATCTATATCTTAGGTAAGGTTGGGTTGGTTTTGGTACTTGCAATACAAATTGATTAAAAATGAGTGCTCTCTAAGCTCAAATAAGGTGGAAATTGATACATTTCCCAGTATAGTGTAATCTATTGTATGTTGTTTACGTCACTTGGGTGAGAAAAACAAGGGAACTTACATGCCTATTTGGGCCTGCTAGACAAGACAAATGTTAGTACATGAGTTAAACAAACCAAGCACATTAAATAAACAAGTAAAACAAACTAAAAACTAGGCAAAACTAAGGAATGCATAAGAAACTTTGAACCAGAAACAATCAACCAATGATATAGATTATGCCACCAATGGATAACTATATTGGTTGGAAAAACACCATAGAGAAAAATGAGGAATTATGGGTCCCCTCTTCCTCCTTGGAAGGAATCTTGAGTTCCCCTAATGGAGAGCTCTTCTTAGAATGGTAGAAAAAAATTCAAATGATGAAGAAATCAATGCCTATTCCCTCAAGTGGTGAGTGGAATGGCCTATTGCAATGCTACTTGAAATCTCCAAGGAGAAAAGAGGATTCTCAAGGGAGGATTGAGGGCAACATAACAATACTATGAAAATCTTAGTTTATTAGTGAACCCATGGCCTCCATCTATAACATTTCTTCAAGGCAATGTTCAATTGGTTCTTAGTGTGAAGACAAGGGGCCCTTTAGGGCACTGTTTGGTCCTTGACCCGACCCCATTCAAATTTAGCTCAGATCTAAAGGTCAAATCAGTTTGGGAGCTGGTCCATAAGTGGATGAGGAGAAGAAAATAACCATAAATTCTTAGTTCACGAGGGAGTGTGTGGCTTTTCTTGTACATGGTCGCACATATGGAACATTTTGCACTTCTGACTGGCCCTTTTAGCATTACTGCGTGCCTCCTTTAGTGAGTTAGCACAAGTCAATTTTTTTCCCAATTGTGTGGTTTGCCTCTTGGAAATGCATTTGGTGCTACAAGAAGTGAAATAATAGTTGTTTGGCATTGTTGGATTTTTGTAACCATTTACGTACAATGTGCCGGTGGAAATTTCAATGATAAGAAACACCTTTTCCTAATAGGATAGTGCGTTAGCAATCTCCTAAAATGAGGAAATCAAGAACCATATTCAAGAGATTCTCCAAAAAGGTCACATTCAACAAAACTCCTCACTTTATAGAAGTCAAATCATGATCTTACAAAATAAATATGGGACCTACCAACTCTATATTGATTACAGAGATCTTAACAAAATCACAATCAAGAATTGAAAACCTTCTTGAACAAATCAAGGGAGGCAAGTAATTTAATAATATTGATATAAAGTATGAATACCACTAGGTCCTCATAGAGCGGATTAATGTATGGAAGACTTCTTTCAAGTCTACAGAAGGTCTTTCAAGTGGTTGATCATGCACATTTGCTTGAGAAATGCCCCAACAAATTTCATAAGGTTGATGGATGACACCTCAAATCCCTTCACAAATTTCTTTGTGGTTGTATATATGGATGACATCCTTGTCTTCAACAAAATTTGTTGGGTAAACTTGCGATTACATTCAAAGGGTCCTATCCGCTTTTCATCAACCGCAAGTTATATGCTCTTACTTAGAAAATGATAGTCCTTCCAACATGAACATGGTCCAATACCTTATATACATTAGCCACATGTTATAGAAGATTTTCCCTCACCCTATGAAATGATATTTCATGGGGGCCTTTCCCATTTCCCTATCACGGACTTTTCATCCCTTTGAAAGAATTTTAAAAGTACATTTTTTCCACATGTGGCACCTTGCCTACTATATAAAAGTATGCATTATCACCGGGATGCATCACTATAAGCACAGCACATACGGGTATTTGTGCCCAAAAGAAAAATGGTGTCGAGTTTCCATGTCGCGACAAAATATCTTTGATCCCTGGCCTTCCATATACCAGAAACTTTCCAACTCGGATGTGGTTCCATTTGGAAGGATATAAATGGGCCAATTATGAGCTATGGAAAGGAGGAGAGAATTCAACTTTGAGGAAAAGTTAATATGGAGATGAATTATTTACTTCATATTAGTCACTTTTAACTTTGTCCTTTAAGGTCTAAACAGGTGTTTAGCTCCCAATCTCTTCCCTTATTGATTAGAACTTGATTGTCTCTCTTTTATGATCTTTCAGCATTGGTGGAGGATTGAAGAGTGGTGGAGGCCAGTTAAAATTGAACTTAGTTTCTTGGTTCAAATAATCTTGACCGCAGTGCAGCTAACTTTTTCTCTTTTGTTGATCATATATTAATAGAATACTCTTTTCCCATCCAATTAATATCTTACCAAATATTTGAATTATTAAACCATGGGCGTGTTTGTTATGTATATTAATGTATTATCCTATTGAATATGCTTTAACATTATTTATTATCACCATATTATTTCCTTGCTTGGTTGTTGAGGGACTAGTTGTAGGTATATTGCTTTGGGTCAAGTGCTGAATGATGGACTTTGCTGAATGATGGACTTCATCGAACATCTAGGCAATTGGCCTTTTATCTTGTCTTACTATAATATTTGTTTATATAGCATACTTGATAATAGAGATGATTTATGCGGGTCCATTTTTTAGATGCAGTGTGGTTTACCCTATCCATAGAGATATTTTCCTAGTAACATGAAGAATTGGCATATCTTGGGGATTGAATCTTATTTCTTATGGTTTGGGTGTTTTCTCCTTAGATTGCTCTTGTTTCTATTGTGTTTCTTATTAGGTATCTTTGCTTGACAACCTCTGTTCACTCTAAGGTATGAGTCTTTCATCCTTCTCCTTTTCCTAGCTATGTTTTTGAAACATATACAGTTTTTCTTGGCCCCGATTCATATATCGCCCTTGATGTCCTTATACGCAGAGTTAGCGTGTACATGCATCCTTTCCCTAAACCGGTCATTACATCATCCCTTTTGCTTGTTTACCTAGGTTTTGGTGGTTGTTGGGTGGTTTGTTGATTCGTCGTGGGATGACAATAAACTTGTCTTTGGTTGAATTTTGGGTGGAGTATTTCTCATCATATTTTCATTTGATTGTCCTTGTACATTGGGTTGGATGTATTACTTCTTGGTATTATACTTGAGTTGTTTGTTTCTATACACGTTAAGTTTATATATCAAGTTGTTTTTAGATCCATGCATTTTCATTTTCTTATATTGAAAATACCACAAAAATATTAAGAATTTTCATTTTCTTGGCATTTTGATCTTTCGAGTCTTTATCATTTAGCTTAGTGCATGAAATGGAAGATTGCATTTTTACTTCATAATTGCAGAGTTGAAAGTGAAAATTGCATTGTTTTAAGAATATCATTCATTGAAAATTGAAGTTAGGAATTAGCATTATATTCATATTCGCTTTTACTTGTTGAGTCATAACATCATGAGAGTTTCACTACCATACCTTTTGAGTAAGCATGACACTAAAATTAGCTATAATTTAACATTGATTAGTCAAGATTTTATTTTCTAGATTACTGCAAGCTAGCTTAGGATTTAGTTCCTTGGAATGAAGTTTTGTGGGTAAACTTCTCTAAGGCTATTAAATCAACATATGTGTCTAGGGTAAAGATACATTGTATAATTGGTAATATGAGGGCTGCTCCTGCTGGATTTAATCCACTTGAGGTTGAGGTTGGTTGAAGGGATATCCCAATAGCCTTCTTAATTAATGCGAGATATATTTACGGGGATCTATTTGTATCGGGGATATTTTGGGTGCCCTCACCTCCTTGAGAGGCGGTGCTTTCAGGTTTTGGGCTTTAGTAGCTACCACCGCCATCTGATGGACTTGACTTACAATTCTCTCACATTGCGCCGGTTATACATTGAACTGTAGTTTCTTGATATAGGTACCACATAGGTCACTTTTATGGGTTATTCTGTAGGTACCTTAGGTTAGATAAGGGCCAAATAACACACAAATTTTATGGAGGAATACCTCTCTAGGGGGATCAGTGGCCAGTTGTTAAGACCAGGGCCCTTATAGCGATTATGTTACCTCAATATTGAGCAAAAGGTCTCGGGCCCTATTGGGTACAGAGACCATACCTTGTTAGGGAGGGATTCCCCACTTTCAACCACTTTACCCATTTGTGTGCATATTGGTCATTTTGATTTTAGTTATTGTTGTTGATTATTAGTTGGACTTAGGATTTATTTTTTTGTATATTGAGTCTTAAGTCATAATGGAGTTAGATTAGCCTCCTCATGAGTCCATTAAACATTGGAAATTACCACCATATTTAGAGTCTTTCCCCTCTAAAAGGAGCATCTTTACTACACGTGGTACACACACCTCCAATTATCAGACTTGTGATTCTACAAGGATGAATATTGAAGCAGAGACTTTAGAATCTTGGAACCTTTCAAATCCTACTATAGTTAATGACACCTTGACTCCAACAACCACAATGGTTGTAGTGTCCAGTCATCTATCATTACTATTGCTCGTACTATAGTGAATTCTCAATCTCTTTCCTTGAACCCATTTGGGTCTCTTGGTCACTCAACTGGGATATAATGTTTAGTCCATCTCTATGGCCTCTAGTCCTTTTTTCTATGGTATGTTGAATTTTTACTTCACAATTTTCAAACTCCACCCCAACGGCTGGCACTAATGCTAACATTGGACTTGGGGGGCACTACACCTCTTATCTCCATTCTCATTTGGTGGTTCTCCTTATCCCTCAAACCAACTCCTAATATGGGAGTCATTCTTTCTTTTAACCCTGGGTCAAATCCTCTTGCTTCTAGGTGGAGAAACCAACTTGGAATTACCAAGCTTCTTCTCAAGTTCTATCCTATACCCTTACCTCCTCAATGTCAATTCTGACCAACCACGTTTGGCATGATGAATCCCTTCTATCTTATGGATTCACCCGAGGAGGAGGTCGGTTCACACCTATAAGGAAACCCCAACCCGTAGCCACTCTGGTAGGGAAATTTTTTTACAACCCATGGAAAATTCCTGCTGGAATGATACCCAACCAACCTCTTATAAATCATCCTAGAGGAGGGGTCTTACAATGATCTCTAGACAAGGCCATGGTGCTTACCCGAACCCTGGACGGGCTGCAGTTCCTCAAACAATCTTTTGAGGGGATCTTGGGGCGGATATGTAACCATCTCCTTACCTGCAGCCCACTCTTAATCTTTGTTACTGTCTAAGTTGATGAAATGACCACATTGTATGCTTGTGATCTGTCATGGCCCCTTGTCCCCACCGAGATTCCTTTAGACATTCCTAAATTTGAAGGTGAGAATGGTGAGGATCCCTCGTGATCATGTTACTACCTTTCATCTATGGTGCTCCTCAAATTCCCTTATTAGCCCGATTCTATTCGTTTAAGATTGTTTCAACGCAACCTCATTGGGGTCACTACAGTATCATATCTAGCTACCTAGGGGGCATATGGGACCTTTATTCAAATGGTTTTGGTCTTCCTTAACCACTTCCAATTATCGACTCATTACGATGTTGGCCTAGAATGTTTGTCGACTTTACACGGGGACATGACCACTCATATCTGGGATCATATCCAGGAGTGGTAGGCAGAAGAGTTTGATTAATATATCCATACCCTCAACCTTTCTTTTAGAATGGGTTCTCAAGTATTTCCAGCCTCCTATAGAGGATGTTGCTACATCAGGGGTTACCACTAAGGAAGAAGAAATATTCAAAGCCCAACAATTAGATCTTATATACACTCAGTTTGGGATGTTATACCACATTCTTTATGATGCACTGAGGTCAACCTATGACCCTAGAAAATCGGTTCTCATGTCGATGGAATTGTAGGCTCCGCCAATGTAAAATCCGTAGACTTGGTGATAATCCATTTGAAAGAGTTGTCTCTAAACTGGTCTGCAGGAGGGACGGCTACTTCATCTGTAATATTCCAATCCACTCGGAGTTGGCATATGTACATTTCCATGCAATGATCGATAATTTAAATGGTAGCAGAAAACCGAGGAGGGAATAAGAAGGAAATAATATCGTGGGTGGGAAAAATAATAAACCTAGGGACAATGGTAATAATGAGAGACAAATAATAATGTAGAGAGGAGACGAAGAGAGACATAAAGTTGAAATTTCCCTGTAATCTTTGTATCCATGATCACCTTACTCATTTATTCTCCAAAATTGTGGAATCTTCGAGGTTATTATCTCTACCACCCACTTTGCTGACGAATCCTTTCCCACATAACTAGCACATGGTCTTGAGCTCCTAAAATGCTGAAAATGTGGATGGTGGGAGTCAAAGTATCATCTAGGGTGGTGACCATTTTTTTATCAATATGGTCGATGCTAAGGTTCATGTAACCACTTGATATCGCGATTATAGTTCTTTATAGGATATGCACAGTCTAGAATCTCCTCCTCCTCCTCTAGAGATGAATTTTCGTCGAAAAACTAGAGCCACCATCTCATATTCGAAGAATTACTCAAGCGTTCTACCCACAATACAAATTCTATAGCCACCCATAATTACTCTATTGTTGAGGGATTGGGTCAAGAGTATATACAATGTCGTCTTTGGAGGTTCTCCATATGTGTCATTCACAGAGGAATACCTTGTTATCTTTGTTAATCTCCTAGATGATGGCTCGAAATTTAGCAAGTTTGACATCATAGATGTTAAACCTCACTTTCCTTACCATGTGGCATTCCAAATCCGTGGGGTACTCAAGTATACCATCAAATGTATGGTTTTTGATGAAGACAGCATTACATGTGTGATTTCCTTGGTCTGTTGGAAATCTCTTGGCTCTCCAACTCTCTCTCAATCGACCCGCGTTGACTTCTTTTGATGGTCATTCATACGCTTATCATGGTATTGTTCACCGCCTTTCCAATCCAGTTAGGTGGGAAGTCGGTGGAGGTGGATGTTGAGGTAATTGATGCACCTCTTGATTACGCCCTATTACTAGGACACAATTGGCCCTATTCTAGCGGCTTCTTCTCGTCGTAATGGAGTCCGTCTTCCTCACTCTTTGTTTTCCACTTGATGGGAAGATCATAATGATCGACCAATTATCTTTTGTGTATGCTAGTCCCAATGAATATGTTGAACCGTTGATCCCTATGGTCAACAATTACGAGCCAACAACTAAGAACATTGGTGTCAAAATGTATTCTTCCATTATGGGTATCTTCGACTTCATGGCATTGGTTCACCATATATACACCATGTCCGGTGAGCCGATATGATCGAGGAGGCTTGTTCCTTCACGCACTTCTATTTAGATCCTTGGACCCTACCTTCCTCGTGGCTTAGATATTGCAAAGGTCAGCCACATGATGGAATGGCCATGCCAATGTTAACAGCATGTGTATCTAGTTGTTCTTGACTCTTCCACGATCCAGATCTTGTTACTCTCCTGCAATGAGGGCCGAGGAGGATCTATTCTTAGACCCGTAATGGGCCACTTTGTTTTCTTGTTCACTTGATTTCCTCGATGATAATTTTCCCTTAGATGAAGCTATCATATAAGCCATGAATGGTTCCGACAAACCTTGGGATGATATGCATCAATACTCTTATTATCTAAGAGATTGAAAGAATCGAATAAGATGACTTTTCGATCTACTTTGAGTGAGATAGTCGGTCACGCCGTAGTTTCACTTGATACGCATGAAATTTAAGCCAAAGGAAATATGGAAAGTCTCTATCCTACCATCATGATCGATATCTCTAGTATCCATGGAAGATTGGAAATGTACATATCGGTCTTGATTGTTAAGCCAAAGAGAATCTAATCTACATCGAACTCTTCAAGGAATTACGAGATGTATTTTATTGGTCATATCAAGAGATGTGGAATAAACCCTGCATTATTAGAGCATGAGGTTATAACTTATCCATATGTTTTAACTTGACTGACAATGTCTTAGAGTTTATCCAATCTCGAGGAAATCCACGATTACTTAGAAGGAGGTAGAGGAACTAGTTAATGATGGCTTCATCTGGTTCCCTTAGCAGATGGGTATCTAACCCTATTCCTATAGATAAGAAGGAACCATCCGTGTATGCATGGAATTTCATGACCCTAACAAGGCCTATCCCAAAGACAACTTCACGACACCCTTCATCAATCAGTTTCTTGGCAGTGGTATTGGGAAAGAAGTGTTTTTCTTTCATGGATAGATTTTGAGTGCCAGCGAATTTCAAATTAAACTTGAGGATCAACACAAAACAAAATTTATTTTACCTTTGGGTACTTTCTCATACCAAAAAATTCCTTTGACCTTAAGAACATCATAGCAACCTTCCAATGTGTTATGATGCTTTGCATTCCATGATATTAAGCATATGGTTTAATATTACCTTGAAGATAATAGCATATCTAACCTTCCAATGTGTTATGACCTTTGCATTCCATGATATTAAGCATATAGTTTAATATTACCTTGAAGATATTGCTGCTCACTCTCGTTAGAGAGCGAATCACTCTACACACCTTCGGCTAGTTTTTGAAAGATGTCGTTACTATAGAATCTGTTTGAACCCTCATACGTGCATATTTTGTGTTAGGTCTGGTCGTCTTTTGGGATTTCTAGTTTCTGATACTGGGATCATGGTAGATCCATTAAAGGTTGAGGCAATACATCAATTTCCTCCCCCACGCACTATTCCACAACTTCAAGGTTTACAACGGAAAGAATATTTTTTACATCAGTTTATAGTCAACTATGCCAATATCGCTAAGGGTTTCATGCGTCTTTTGAAGGACACCCCTTTTATCTAGGATGTGGGAGCCTAGGAGTCCTTCGATGCTTTGAAGAAATCCTTGGTATTGACGCCTCTACTGATGTCTCCTGACTATAGTAGGGATTACTTGCTTTATATCACAGCTTCCAAGGAGATGATTAGTATGGTTTTGATTCATTAGGATGATGAGCTCTGCGAGCACGCCATCTACTATCTTAGTCAAAACTTAGTCAGTCCTGAGCTTAATTATTCTCATTTTTAAAAGATACCTTTGGTTGTCATTCACGTATTCCAACATTTATGCCATTATATATTTATTTGCAAGACTATTGTGGTTGCCGATGTCAATCCATTTCAATACGTCCTTACCAGGCGTATCATAGGGGGAAAATATAATAAACTGATTGTCATTTTGTAAGAATTTGATCTCGATTTTGCTTCTACAAAATCCAAGAAATCACTAGTCTTCGCGAAGTTAATATCTGAAATTCCACGATTAGATGAGGATTTTATCCATGTTGATTTGTTCGCAGACGAACACATTTTCCTTGTCTCATCATCCTATCCCTATTATGGAGACAACATTCTCTATCCTCAAACCTTGAAGTTCCCTCAACATCTCTCGTGAGACGACCGACGACGTGTACAATACCAAGATAAGAATTACACTATCGTCGGTGAAAGTTTGTATCATCAAGGAATACAAAATATCTTGCGTCATTATTTAACTCACAAGGAAGATGAGTCAGTCCTAAATGACTTCCACAATGGGGCTTGTGGTGGTGATCTATCTTGGATTGTGACAACCCCAAAACACTTTTGAGTTGGTTATTTCTAGCCATATATATTTAAAGATTGTGTTGAAGCAATTAAGAAGTGTCACCCCTACCAGGTGTTCACTTGGAAAATTCGCTAGCATCCATCCCCTCTTCACCCAGTCATTACTGTTGGTCCCTTCACCAAGTGGGGGGTGGATTGAAACCCAACTTCGGCTAGGGGGAAGCAACACATTATCATGATCATCGAATACTTTAATAAGTGGGCCAAGGCCATGCCTACATTTATATTCGATAGGAACACTGATGCATTCTTCATATTCAGTCAAATTATCACCTGGTTAGGTATCCTGAGTGATATTGTCATTGATCATCGCAGTCACTTTCAAAATGAAATGATGGAAGAACTAGCATTGAAGCTAGGGTTTAAACATGGTCATTCTTCCCCTTACTATACCTAGTAAAATGGACAGGTAGAGGCCATCAACAAGTCTCTCAAGACCATTTTGTAAAAAAATATCAGCCAAAGTAAGTCTGACTGGCACATTATGCTATATCCCACACTCTTGGCATACCAAACCTCAGTCAAGACTGCCACTAGTTTTTCCCCTTTCCAGTTAGTACATGGCGTGGAGTCAATATTTCCTATGGAATGTGAAATCCCTTCTCTTAAGTTGGAAATCGAGCTCCTACCTGACACTTTTGATCTCGAGCGATGCCTTGTACACCTAGAGAGTCTTGAAGAGCA
>SNQJ01S0153354.1:0-22775 GCA_010110895.2 Picea sitchensis | reverse complement strand
AGAAGACAAGGGGAGAACTAGGTAATATTGGGTGCTACCAGGTAAGAAGTGGCTAGAGTTGATAATGGGAAGTCTAAGCTAGCCCAAAAAAACTCCCAATAGGAACAAGGCTTCATTCAACTTGATAAAAGTGTGTTAAGACACGGGACCTTTTTAATGTTAGCAAATGTTGATTTTGACAACTAATAGAAAGATAAGGAAAAGAGAAGGAATATAAGAACAAGGGGCTACCTCATTGTTGTAACCATATGAGATGAGATGGATTGATGTGATGTAAAAGTTAGAGAGAAAGGTATTTATGTATTATGTTTTGTTGGGTCTTAACATTATAAGTAAGAGGTATTGCAAGAGGTGAGTTCATAGTTTTTGTCATGTTTATAGAGTTGATAAGTATTGCAATGAGCATATTATAAATAATTTCATTGTTTTTTATTGGGTGGAAGGATGAGAAGGTATCATTTCGAATGTGTGGAAGAGAGAAAGTGAAACCATATGAAATGGTTGGATGTGAGTTACAACTAAGAGAGAAAGATATTTGCGTAGGATGTCTTGGTCACATCATTACATGGAAAGGGTATTGCAATAAAGATGAGTTCATAATGTTTTGTTATCTTTAAAGAGTTGACAGGTATTTCAATGGACATCTTATATAGCATTTCATTGTTGTTCATATGATATGTTCAAGAGAAAATTAGAGTAATCAGGGGGAGATACATAGCATTCAACATTCTCTTGAAAAATCCCTATGACAAGGGTGACTCCACAATGTTTATTAATGAGAATATGAGTTTCGTCCTATTGTACAAAGCCCCAATGATAAGGAGAGGGGTGAGGAGTGATGGAAAATGTGATTAATTTGGTTACAATTGTCAAGGATTACAGTGGCAAGTTGGTCTTTGATCTAACAATTATGAGTAAAAAGGAGACTTAGAGAGGGGAATAAATTTCATTTGTCATTATGAGTAATGAGGGATATTTTTCAATAGAGTTTGGAATAGGGACTATTTTTTGATGGGGAGAAGTGTTCAAATATTGGTGTACCCTAGGATCATCAAGGGATTTCTCATATACGTACAAGGATTTGGATGTGAATTATTATTATAAGAATAAGCATTTTGTAGTAGTGTCCTTTGGAGCCTTATAATACTTGCACTAACATGTGGGATGAGAGGAGGGATCTAGATTATTGGGATTATCTTCATGCATTGTTTAATAGGAACTAGGATTTGGACTAGGGATAGAAATAAGGTTAGGATTATGGAAATGAATGAAGTGAGGGATATTTTCTAATTTATTTTCCACAATGAAGATATGGATAAAGACTTTGTATAAGGGGGTTCTCTAAAATAGTTATACTTCTTTATAAAAAAACTACAAGTAAACCAAAATTATATTTAAAATACCTCTTTAGGGTTCTATATTTATAGTTAAAATTTGAGCTAGGTAAAGAGTGTACACTCGATGTACTGTACAACCACCTACACATTAAATTGGACAAATAAATTAGACAATAAAAACACCACATGGATCTTGGCATATATGAAATATCTACACATTAAATTTGACAAATAACTTGACAATAACAAATAAATTAGACAATAAAAACACCACATGGAACTTGGCATATATATCAATATCTACATATTCATGAGGATTGTGAGCTTTTACTAGTATAAAGCCTACTTTTAAAAACACGTCAAAACCCTTACCTTTTCATTGTCCTTTCACCAAATCCATTAGCCCATACAAATTGATAAGAGTTTTCCACGAGATGCATCTCCATCACCAAGACCTGCATGAATCATAAAAGACAATTTTTTTATATGAGTAAATAATTAATAAGCAAATAAGAATTTAGTACACCTTGACACCTACCCATGAGGTCCCGCATGACCATCCGGTCTTAAGGATCGTTCTAATTTCACCTTTGAGCGGAAGGTGGCTCTTTCGATTCCTCACTGAAATATCTGTTAAAAACTTGATCCACAGGTCCTTCCTTTACCCTTGTCACGACTTCTGCACATGCATGATCTCTTCAAACCGAGAAATTTAGTTTTGAGGGTTTTGATTCCCATTAGCCGAGAACCTCGGTCTTCTCGATCTCTCGATTTCCGATATGATGATTTTTCGAAATGGATTTAACTTCAGTTAGCCCCTGGGCTGCCACTGCTAGTCCACATGACCTTCCATATATGACCCGCCCAGTCCCTTTCGGGGTTTCATGACTCAAACGCGCGATCTTTTGGTCTCTCGACTCCCGAACCGTCGATTCCCGAAATGCCGAAATGGCCTTGCCTTTTAGGATTTTCCATGAAAACTTAGATTTTGCCCAGCGTCCTTAGATGGACGGTCCTCGTCATTTGGCGATTTCGGGTTTTGAAGCACCGAAATGCCTATGGGTTCTTTCCCTCGGGACTCCCGAAGTTTAGATTCACCGATATAGAGATGTAATGAAATGGCCGTCATTGTACATGGTATACCAGGGGAGGTATGGGGTACCCTAAGGGAGTACCCAATGGGAATAATAGTTATGTGTTATTAGTGGAAACTAATTAATATATGGGAATGTGGTCATTCAATGTAAGGTGGACTAAGGTCACTATATTAATAAAAGGTCCACTATGGTGGTTGGATGTAATAAATGTGAGAGGCTCTCTAGAAGGTTCCTAGTAGATAGAGAGAGTTATATAAGGATGTGTAAGAAATGTAATGAAACATAGTGAAGAGAATGTTGTGATTGGCTTGAAGCAAGTATTGCTTGGGGAGTGTTATCATTCCTTAAGGATTAACATATGGTTGTACCCTACCTCAATGGTTTTCTCTATTTCTTGTGTTCATGTTATAGTGAATGGTTTATGGTTTATTCTTGGTATTATTGAATTATATTTAAAGATATGGTATAAGTACTTAACAATTAGTATCAAATCACTTTCTTCAACCAAAGAAAGGAATAAATTTTTTCTCTTTCTGCAGATATTTGTTTTCTAGGGAAGAAAAAAGGGCAGCGCAATGTTCATATATAAGAATTTACAAGATAAGTTTGGAAAAACAAATTGGTTGAATTCCTCTCAGAGAAAATACCCAATTTAAAAAAAATCAACCAAGCGGAGTTCAGGAAGTAAAGTTATTGAGCATTTTTAAATTCAGCGGGTTTTGAACTTTCGGAAAAAACCGCGATTTTCTACAGTGATTTATTATTCTATTTTTTGGGGTTTTTCATAAAGATGTATTTACAGAGAAATGTGATAGCCTAGTATTGAATCATTCATTAAAGAAATAAAAATCAGCATGGAAGATGCGGGCCAGTAGATGAATCTCAAATTGCAAGGTGATCTTTGCCATTTGGGTGGAAATAAGCTTGATTATGAAGATGAGACTCTCAATGTAGAATTTAAAAAATATTGTTGAACAAGTGGTCTCATGGAAAATAAGGATAAAGAGAGAACAAAGAGTTTATTTTCATGTGAAAAATCTATATTACAGGTTCATGGCTGTATTCATAAAGAAAAAATGAAATTGTTATACCTAGGGAGGTAATATGGGGTACTAGGGAGGTGCAATGGAATGTAGTTATGTGTTATTAGTGGAAGTCATTTTAATATATGGGAATGTGGTCATTCAATGTAAAGGTGGACTAGGTCCACTATATTAATAAAGGCCCACTATGGTAGTTGGATGTAATAAAATGTGAGAAGGCTCTCCTAGAAGGTTACTAGGAGATAGGAGAGCTATATATAAAGAAGTGTGACAATGTAATGAAACATAGTGAAGAATATTGTGAGTTGTACAAGCAAGGATTTCTTAGGAAGAGTTTATCCTTCCACTTAAGGATTAATATATGGTGTTACCCTACCTCAAGGGTTTTCTCTATTTCTTGTGTCCATGTTACATAGTGAATGGTTTATGAATTATTATTGGTATTATTTAATTATATTTGCAGATCCTGGTTTAGGTATTTAACAATTGGTATCCGAGCATTTTCCTTGGCCAAAGAAGGAAGATTTAGAACACTCTTTTGCATAATTTTTTCTAGGGAAAAGAGGAGATGCACTTATGTGTTTCAGATATAAAGATTTACAAAGCTAAATTTGGAAAACAAATTGAATTTGAATTCCTCTTAGAAAAATGCCAAATTTAAAAATCAACCCGAAGCGGAGTTGAAGTAAATTGTGATCATTTTAATTCATGAGTTTTCATAGTTTTTCGGAGAAAAAGCCATGAATTTTCTGTCGTAACTTATTGTTGTATTTTTTTACTTGGGGGTTTCATATGGAGATGTATTTTATAGGGAAATGTGATGGCCTAGTATTGAATCATTCATTAAAGAAAAGAAATCAGCATGGGAAGATACTTAGCCCCATTGGGTAGATCTCAAATTCCAAGGTGATGCTGCCATTTGGTGGAAATCCCTTGATTATAAGGAGATGATGAAACTCTGTGTAGCAGAATTTGAAAAAATATTGTTAGAAACGTGGTCTCATGGAGAAAATAAGGATAAAGAGAACCAATATTTTATTTTCATGTGAAAAATCTATAATACGGAGTTCATGGCTATATTCATAAAATATTATTGTTTCTATTATTAACCCTAGTTGCATGGATAGTACATAAATGTTTAGTTAGTTAATAGATTTCAAGTTCAATAAAGAATATTCAAAGAACACATGTTGAGGGTGAAAATGTTTAAATTTTTAAAGATTTGAAGATTACCATGGATAAATATAATGTGCATTCAGATTTTTATGCTATGGATATGGATGGAAGTGGATATTGTTTTGGGATATCCTTGGATAGAATCAATGGGTACCATTAATATTAATGTGCAAAAGTTTTAAAAGTTGTGGGTACAAGAAAAAGAAAATCACATTGCAAGATGTGTCTCTTAGTGAAAGATGGACCCATGGAGGCTAGAAAAGAAGTTATTGTTGATTCTGAAGTTGAATCATAGGTAGATTCTACATAAGGAGATGAATCAAAACTACAAAAAGGACATGTCGGGAAGCTAAGGAGATCATTGACTCAAAAGGCACAAAGTGTTTGCAGATTTGGAGAAAAAAGAACAAATTCCTACAGGTTTTGTATAAAAGCGTCCACATCATATAGAGATGCAAAAGTCATCAAGGCAATGGCGTAATGCATGAACGACATGCCAGTGAGGGTACCAGATAGGAAATTGATCAAGAGGTGGATGGAGGACTACTAGCACTACGGGAAGATCTCAAGATACAGAAACAATTCCATGGCAACCGTGACATGATGCAGATAAAGATAAAGGGTGGAAAGGTAGTGAATGAACATCATGTTCTACTTTCATTGGGATGGATGGATAGTCATACTTAATTTGCCAGGTTGGCTACATTGTTGAGTCGGTCATATTGTATGGTTTCTTCTGTGTTTAGGAATTGAAACATGCGAAGGAGGATGGAATTTAGTATGCCTAGGGGAGGATAATATATGGGGTACCTAGGGAGGTACCAATGGGAATATAGTTATGTGTTATTAATGGAAGTCCAATTAATATGTAGGAATGTGTTCATTTCAATGTAAAGGTGGACTAGGTCCACTATATTAATAAAGGCCCGCTATGGTAGTTGGATGTAATAATAAATGTGAGAGGCTCTCTAGAAGGTTCCTAGGAGGTAGGAGAGCTATATAAAGATGTGTAGGTAATGTAATGCCAAACATAGTGAAGAATATTGTGATTGTACAAGCAAGAGTTGCTTGAGGAGTTTTATCCTTAAGGATTAATATATGGTAGTACCCTACCTCAAGGGTTTCTCTATTTCTTGTGTTCATGTTATAGTGAATGGTTTATGGTTTATTCTTGAGGTACATTGTAGTGCATTTGCAGATCTAGTTTAGAGTGCCAACACTTAGCCCCTAGCGAATTTCCACCTTGTGGGGTTTGGGGACTTCAGCGTTTCGAAATGTACATGCTTCTTGTCTTGAGTTAAGTGAAGCCGTAGAATCAATGCAATAATAGCTCTTCTACTTCGGAGTTTTCAATTCTTGAATTTTCCATACATCCTCCTATGATGGATGGTCCTCAATCATTTGTGATTTCATGACTTGCGGCCATGCAATGACACAATCCTCTATCAAATTGAATCTCCGGTAGCCAAAATACCGACGGCTTCCTGATCTCTACCAGCATGTCCTCTCCTTGGATGGGCCGGCTCCGATCTAATTCAGGTTTTCACTATGGTGACCGAACTCTGGTCTTCGAGATCTTTGATATCCAATTTCCAAAGAGTCCCAATATCGATGCCTTTCGAGACTTTTCGTTCACAGTGATGTTCACAAGGCCTTAAGCTTAGCTCATCGGATCAACGGTTGGCAGTTATCCGGGGTGAGGTCCAGGTAGCTCCGATATCCTCTTCTGGCACCTCCTCTCTGCTCCCTAGACATACAAACAATGGTCCAAAATCTAAAACCATTCGGCGGAGTTATATTTCGTGAGCTTAAATGCTTTCTTCTAGGACTTGGAAGGATTCATTTCTCCAAAGGCCTCAACCTTTGCTCTCTTTCCTATCTGTGAGCTCCACGACTTGAATTCCTTTGTCGTATAAAACTATTGTCCCTCCTAAGCTTGGGTACTCTGAACTGCGTCAAAGAGTTTTGTGGCCTCTGTATCTTCTTGAGCATTCAGCAGTTTTCCTCTCTCATGTGCACCTTATGCACTTGCTCAATGCCCTCCTAGTAGAGCTCTTTCCAGCGAGAATCGCAGCGATTTTGGTTTTCCTTTGTGAACTCACAACAAAGTTCTTCTCTGTGCACTCCTTGCAGCGGCTCCAATACCCACTGACATGTCGTACAAAGAGCTCCTCCGGATATTTATATGCGCAACTGTGTTCCTCCTACATGCCCTCCTAAGGTATTCGGCAACCTCAAATGCTTCCTACGAGATTGTTGTGATTTCATCTGGCCCGTGCTCTCCTTGCGTCTTTATGCGAATCCTTGAGTTGAGATTACATATATGCTTGGTATCCAAAAGAGCTAATTACTCTGTCACACCCTCGACATGAAACCAAAAGAACCTCAAGCCTGAAGTCAAAACCTCCCTACAAATGTCTAACATACATCTACAACATAAATGGAACGAACCACGGACATTTATTTTGAACACAGAATATCACGGGGAAAAGCGCTTGTTGTTGTTTATATTAAATGGAAAATGCCTATTTACAAGGGTGTTCTGAGCGTGGACTATAACAAAGTCTCGGCTCCTTCTCTTCTTTTTCTCTATATCCCTCTCACAACTAACTCCCCCCTTCAAAATGAGATCAATTTGATCTTTTACATGAGGGAGCTCTTAGAGCGCTTCCCCTCAAATCTACCTACCTATTTAATTACATTGAATGGAATGTCTAGTCCAACATCTCGATCTAGATCACCATTCTTTACAAACATTTAAAGACCCTAATTAAAAAAGCCTCTACACCTAATATACAAAGCGACTGAATCAACAACCTACAACATTAATTACATTTAATTTCAAATCAAAACGAGGGTTACTCCTCTCTTTAGCTTTGAATGCATGCGTAGCGTGGTTGGGTGGTTGGTTGGTAGTGTGAGATGATGCTCCACGCATCAAACTTTACTAATTATAAATCCTAAGTTTTAAAAACACACCAAAAACATTACCTTTTCATTTGTCCTTTAAGCCAAATCCATTGTATACAACTTGATAAAGAGTTGTCCATGAGATGCATTTCCATCACCAAGACACGCATGAATCATAAAGACAATTTTTATATGAGTAAATAATTAATGAAATAAGGTATGCATTTAGTTATGTAAAATGCTCTAGAAAAATCTTAAGTTGACCATGCTTAATGAGCTTCTTTTTGTTTTGAGAATGGGTTATTCTCTACTTGAACAAGACCAATGCGGTGAAGGTGAAAGCTCAGCGGCCTCCACCTCACATCGTTCTCAATTTCCCATACCAAACAAATGATTTTATTTATATAGAAAAGATATAGACATTCATGCATAACGAGGATAGTCATCAAAATATATGAACATATAAAGGTCGATAAAGATCCAAATACAAGACATGAATTTACACATCTAATTTTTCTTTGATTTTTGTTTTACATTCATAAAATTGACAATTGGGAATCATAATCATCAAAGGAAGTATATTTGTGTTACCATGTCCTTCTATTGTTTTCTATGTATTGCTCATGTACCATATACGGTATGTGTCATTTGAGAGGGTTAGCTAGCATATGTTCAGGGTTGTGAACTGGAACAATGAAATGATCCTTATCGATATGTTGAAATATAATTGAAATAACTAATTCATTATTTTGATTAACATTACACTATTGCTCTTTGCATGTCTCTGTAGGCTGGGCCAGTTGGTGTGTTAATTTCCTGTCCACTTGGTTGCTCTGGCATTTCACCCTCCTAAGCTACCTCCTCTTCAATTTTGAGAGATAATATATAAGTATAAGTCGAAATAAATATTTACAATCATAGTAAATATTTCTAATTATGAAGCATACATGTTGGAATGGGTACTCTGCTCCCCAATATCATTTGACATGTGCACCCTTGTATGATCGCGGTGTTTGTTGAATACTCCCCGGATTCACTAGTGCGATAACCACTTGTTTCTTGAGAACAAACATAAATACTTAATTTAGGGTGATATAATACAATATGAATAGACTTTACAAGCATGCTACTATGGTTCCTTATTCATTTGATTTACCCTCGATGGTTGGAGATAGGAATTATGGCCAAGCTTTTTCTATATTCAATCACACTTTTTAAAACCATGCTTGTAACCAAGCTTTAGGTCCTCCTGGTGACAACAGTGTCGAGACATATTTAATTGCAATGAATAACACCATTAAAAATACCAATAAAAAAACATATATATTTGTTACGCTATTGTTAAATAAATGTGCTCCACAGGTTAATCATTTAAATCTTATATTGGGCTTTTAGTTTTACGTAGCCACCCTGGCCGTGTTTATGTTGGCTATGTTTTTACACTCGGCCTTTGTTTCTTTGGAGGTGTTTGGTAGCCTACATATGAAATTTTTGAAAAAATATAGATATCTGAATTGTTACTTAAAAGCGGAAGAAAAACATAAATGATCGTATTTCGATAATATGACATGTGTTGTGCCTTGCTTGACCATCTCGTGGTTTTTGTCCTTGTTTTTAAACAAGTTGTCCTTCCATCCTCTATTAAGCCTTCCTCTTTCTAGAGAACCATTGGAGGGCACTCGTGCTTTAGGTTTATTTGAAATTTATCCCTATATTGTGCCCTGGTGTATTTTAAATTATCTTTGGCTAACTTTGTAACCACTTTCTTGCTTGTTGAAAGTGTTTGCCGAACAAGTTTACCATGTGACCTCTTAAATTATTTTTCTTTTTTCTATCTTGGCCATTCCAGTGTGTGTGAATGGTGGGGCCAAACAAATCAAATGCTTTGTCATGTAAGTTTCTATAGAAAACATTGTTTCCTGCACAAACATGTTATCCATTAATTTATAATAATATCAACAAATGTCCATTTTCAATTTCATGCGGAAAATGAATCAATTAATGGGATTGAGTTACCTACAATCTTTTGAATCTTGATCAAAACACATCCGTCATCCACCGAAGGTGACATATTGTGATCTAGTGCTTTTAATTTGTTTTTGCTCCATGCAAAATAGTATCCTATCCATCTACATTATGTTCCTCTATGGAGTCATCATGTGAAGTCCCAAACCACGACTCATCGTGCTTCTAGTTTCATGCAGGTCAAAATCATTTTGCTCATCAATGGATTAGAGGGGAACCTCAGGAGGCTAAACCTGACTTGTACTTTGCTATGTCGACCTTTTTCATTGGACCATCACTACTACACCTATAGCGATTGCCGGGATGGAAACAAGTTCCCCATGCGAGGGGTTTTAAAGAAAACTCCACAAGCGGAAAATTTTCATTGCTCGGATCATATACAAAATATAAAACTTAAAAGCGGTTATAGAAATTGTCATAGCTAATAAAAATAAGTAATGAAGATGCCACTTACCCAAAATTAGTTATTGTATTTTGTAGCTTTAAAATTCTTTCCCTGTCCTCCTATTTCAGGGGTCTTTTGCTAATCAAACCTAGATATTCTATGTTAGCCTTCTTCGAGGCCTTCATTACAATTGTCATTAGTTCAGTCAAATAAAATATTTTATCCTCAGTAAAGTATCTACGTAGGGCTTCAATGACCATGCCACAATAAATTGATGAATAAAATTAAAGAGATGAACTTTAACAATTGAGAAATTTAGTTGTTGTAGTCATAAGTTGTTAATGTATTTAACATTTACATAGTGAGAACCTTGTGGGTGCCTTTCCATGATCACCATGGAAAGATGTAAAGGGTGATTTAGGACCACAGATACAAGACATATGTTGACACAATAAATCAATCAACAAAAGTTATGAAATTCACCTATAGCGTTAAAAATGAAATATTGTAGTAATACCAGAAAAACAATAACAAAATTTTAGAAATTTAGTTGTTGTAGTCATAGGATATTCTTGTATTTAACATTTGGTGAGGCAACTGGAACTTGCTAGAATCACCACAGACCGGATATGGCGGGTGAAACTTCGGTTGCAGATCACCTGGATAGAAGTTGTGTAAATAAATCAATCAACAAAAGTTATGAAATTCACACGTAACATTTAAAAAATGAAATATTGGAGTAATATCGAGGAAAAAAAAATTAATGAAATTTCCAAATTTGGTTGTGTAGTCATAAGTTGTTACGATTATTTAACATTTACCTACTTGAGGGAATGAGTGGGTGCCTTGGCACGGTCACCCCGGAGAGATGTAGCAGGTGATTTTTATACCATGGTCACCCTGAATGAGATGTTGACACAATAAATCAATCAATAAAAGTTATGAAATTCACACAATATTAAAGAAAATGAAATATTGCGGTAATATGAGAAAAATAATGAAATTTATGAAATTTATTTGTTGTAGTCATAATTTTACTATAGTTAACATTTACCTATTGAGGCAAAGTGGGTGCCTTTCCGCGGTCCACTTAGGTGGATGAAGCGTTGAGACAATATATTAATCAACAAGAGTTATGAAGTAATTGTAAAATTTATGCGGTACAAATTTGAAATATTGCGGTGATAAATTGTAACAATGATTGATCAAAGGTTGAGTTGAATGGTATGTAAGATATTTACCCCATAGTCGCACCCTCCATCTATTCGAGTTAAGTTGTAATCGATTAACAATAACTCTTCATACGGAACTATTGTTTTTGTTGCACATACAAATGTCTGAATTTCCTTCACATGCCTCAAATATGCAATTTGGTTTCTTAGTTGTTGCCGGTGGTGTACTATTTATAAAACCCTTAATGTTTCCAGTAGCTTTTGGCATTCCATTAATATACATAGTTGCCCCTTTTTTTTTTGATTGTTATCTAGTAGTTGTATATAATTTGTGACAACTCCATATCTCCAAATACTTTGCATATATCGGATAACATCAACGGTGATTGTATTTTTTATATTGGTCAGGTATACTCCATCAATTTAGTTACAGTGCCTTACCAACCTTTATGCCATCCATGGAAAATAACCCCAATCCATTTAAGGACAAAGGAGAAATGTGATACATCTCCCATTGATGAAGAAATCGTGTCACTTCAAGTAGCTCCTTAGGTTCCCATCATTGCATTTGCACTAGATGTTTATACCTCAAGGAAACTCAATGTCACCTATATACCGACATCCCAGAATTACATGACCCTCTGTTGGCAATACAAAATTGCATGCGGGTGCAAAATCTTTTCCTTACCTTTTAGACCTAGTTGATCTAGAACCGGTAGATCTAGGTACAAAAAGTCTCACTTTCAACCTCTCTTACTATATCTTGATCATCACTGGAGATAGATCCATCATATACCTATTTGAGAACGGTACCTGACTGCTCGTTAAAACAAGAAGATAAGTTATCTCGTTACTTATTATCGTTTTGGGTACCAACCACCAGTCTGCATATAGTTGCATTTAGTTTGCATAAAGTTGAAACTACCACACCTATCCAGATCATATAGTTTCATATAGTTGAAAATAGTTGCAATATAGTTGCAAAAATTTCGTATGCAACTATATAGTTTCATATAGTTACATACGTTGCATATAGTTGCATAGTTGCATAAGTTGCATTGTTGCATAAGAAGTTCGTGAAGTTGCGTGAAGTTTCATAAGTTCCATAAAGTTGCTTGAGTTGCATAAGTTTCATGTTGCATAGTTATATAGTTGCATATTTGTATATAGTTGCATAGAAATTGTTGCAATATAGTTGCATATAGTTGCATATAGTCATATAGTTGCATAAGTTTACAATATGGTTGCATATAGTTGAGAATATAGTTGCATAAGTTGCAATATATATATAACAGTAGCATATAGTTGCATTTAGCTGCATAAAGTTTAAATTGCCAAACTTATATGTCATATAGTTGCATATAGTTGCATAGTTTCATAAGTTACTATAGTTGCATAAAGTTTAAATTATACTTATCCGTCCTTATATTTGCATAGTTGCATAGAGTTGCATATAGTTACATAGTTGCATAAAGTTGCATAAAGTTGCATGTTGCATAAGTTTAAGTAAAGTTGCATAAGTTCCATAAAGTTGCTTAGAGTTACATAGTTCCATTTCATAGTTGCATATAGTTTATGAGATTTGCAATGGTTTCCATATAGTTTCATTTGATACTCACCAATATTTGAGAATATAGTTGCAATATAGTTGCATAAGTTTACAATATAGTTGCAATATAGTTGCATTTGAACTTAATTGTTGCACTGCATAATAAGAATGGGTCTCAAGGTGTGTACCATGATTAGAGAGGAAAAAGAGGGCCTTAGGTCTAAACATATTTTCTTTGGCTCAATATTGGCCATTAACAAGACCTCAAAACCACATCTATCCTATTTAATAGACTAATGGTGCTTGGGTGGGATATGGGTATCAATCACAACTATTTCACACCATGTATGTATGGAACTTAGGCTGGATCTTATCCATGGTCAGGGAAGAACATGAATTTTTAGGTCCTATTTAAATCTTCTAAGGATTAAGCTTCATGATGAAGTTGTCAAAAAACAACATAAGACATATGTAAAAATCTTTAGCCTCTGTGTGTGGGATCTTTGGTGCCATTAATAATTTTTTTCATAATAAGAATAGTTCTCAAGTCTTGTACCATGTATGAAATTTAGTTGTTGTGATCATAATTTTACTATATTTAACATTTACCTATTGAGACACATTGGGTGCCTTTCCACGGTCACTGCAATATTTAACATTCACTCTGGATATATGTTGAGACAATAAATTAATCAACAAGAGTTATGAAGTAATTGTAAAAAATTTATGCATTAAAAATTTGAAATATTGCAATGATAAATTGTAACAATGATTCATCAAAGGTTGAGTTAAATGGTATATAATATTTACCCCCATAGCCTCACACCCTCCATCTATTTGATTTAATTTGTAATAGATCAACAACTCTACATCTGGAACTATTGTTTTTGTTGCACATACAAATATACAATTTCCTTCACGTGCCTCAAATATGCAATTTGGTTTCTTAGTTGTTGCCACTAGTTGTGTACTATTTATAAATCCACATTTTCCAAAGCTTTTGGCCTTCCATCCAATATACATGGTTCCCCTTTATTTTTGATTGTTATCTAGTGGTTGTATATAATTTCGCGGCAACTCTGTATCTCCGCTTACTTTGTGTATACATCAACCGGTGTTCATATTTTTATAATGGTCGACATACTCCATCAATTCAATTACAATGCCATAATAATAACTATACCATCCATGGAAAATAAGCAATCCATGTAGACGAAGGAGAAATGTGATACATCCTCCAACCAATGAAGAAATTTGTGTCCACATCAGGTAGCTCCTTAGTTGCCCATCATTTGCACTAGATGTTTATGTCTCAAGGGCAACTCAATGTCACTATGCTCTCAACATCATAATTACACAACCCTCCGTTAGCAATAAAATTTCATGTGGGTGCAGTCCATTTCCGCCTTTCCAACCTAATTTGATCTAGAACGATAGATCTAATTACAACCGTCCCTCACTTTCAACCTCTCTTACTATATCTTGATCATCAATCGAGGAAGATAGATCCGACAGATGCCTATTTGGTGGTACCTACACTCATTAAAACAAGAAGATAGGTTATCATGCCAATATACATTTATGGTACCAACACAATTGCATATAATTGCATTTAGTTGCATATAGTTGCATTTAGTTGCATAAAGTTGAAATTGCCACTTTTATACATCCTTATAGTTGCATAAAGTTGAAATTACCACACCTATCCATCATATAGTTTACATAAGTTGCATAAAGTTGCATAGTTGCATAAGTTGCATAGTTGCATAAGTTGCATTGTCACGCATAAAGTTGTGTAAAGTTGCATAAAGTTGCATAAGAGTTCCTTAAGTTCCATAAAGTTTCTTAAGTTGCATAAGTTTGCATGTTGCATATAGTTATAGTTGCATATAGTTGCATATTTGTATATAGTTGCATCTTGAAATTATTGTAAATATGGTTGCATATAGTTTCGCTAGTTGCAATATAGTTGCATAAGTTGCAATATATGGATTACATAAGTTGCATATAGTTGCATAAGTTGCAATATATTTGCATATAGTTTCATACGGAATTGTTGCAATATATTTGCAATATAGTTCTAAATTACGCCTTATAGTTGCATATAGTTGCATGGTTTCATAAGTTGCATATAGTTGCATAAAAGTTTAAATTACCTTATCCGTCATATAGTTGCATATGGTTGCATAAGTTGCATATAGTTAGCGGTGCATAAGTTGCATTGTTGCATAAAGTTGCATGTTGCATAAAGTTCGCAATAGGAGTTGCATAGAGTTTACCTAAAGTTGCTTAAGTTTCATAAGTTCCATGTTGCATAGTTGCATATAGTTGCATAGTTGCATATTTGCATAAGTTTCAGTGTTGCATATTGTCTTTAAAAAACATGATAAGTTGTATTTTTGCATATAGTTGCATAAAGTTTGCAATATAGTTGCATAAGTTGCAATATAGTTGCATGGTTGCATAAGTTGAATAATATAGTTATAGTTGCATAAGATGCAATATAGTTGCATTTTACTACTCACCAATATTTGAGAATATAGTTGCAATGTATAGTTGTAGGATTTAATATAGTTACAATATAGTTGCATTGGAACCATTGTTTCATTTTCATAATAAGAATAGGTTTCAAGGTGTGTACCATGACTAGAGAGGAAAAAATGGCCTTAGGTCCTAAACATATTCTCTTTGGCTCATTGGCCATTAGCAAGACCTCAAACCACCACATCTATCCTATTTAATAGACTATATGGTGCTTGGGTGGGATATGGGTTTCATTCACAAGTTTTTCACACCATGTATGGAACTTGGGTCTTGTCCATGGTCAGGGAAAGAAAATAAGTTTTTTAGGTCCTATTTAAATCTTCTTAGGATTAAGCTTCATGATGAATTTGTCAAAAAACAACACAAGACATGTAAAAATATTTAGCCTCTGTGTGTGGGATCTTTGGTGCCATAAATATTTTTTTCATAATAAGAGCAGTTCTCAAGTCTTGTTGTGTACCATGTCTAGGGGAAGAAAAAAAGACCATTAAGCTCACAATGAAAGTTCCCAAATTCAAGGAGACCCTTGAACTAGGCCTCAAATAATATCTACATGGTTATTTAAGAGATATTTGACCTTTCAGTGGGATATGGGTGCCATTAGGATTTGTTTTTCACCATATATGTAATCAAAGGTTTATATGTCCATAAGTGATGAAAATTAAGAGACCATATTCCCCTAAATAAATCTTTTATGCTTAATGGCCATGAAAAAATGCCTCTATTTGGTAATATGTGCACCATTAGTATGTTTTGATTAAAAAGTAGGACTTCCAAGACCTATACCATGGCCAAGGGAGGAAATAAAGGGCCTTATTCACTAAATAAATCTTCTTGATCTTAATGGCCATGAACAAGGCCTCAAACCACCAGACATATCCTCTCTAAGGGATATATGGAATTTAGGTGGGATATGATCACCATTCACAAGTTTGGGCATAATGTATATCAAGAACATAAGGTGCTTAGGCCCTATTTGAATGTTATCAGGGTTGATATTTGTGATGCGGTCCTTAAACAACCACACAGGATATGTGGGGTATCTTTGGAACCATTGGTATGTTTTCATAATAAGACTAGGTCTCAAGGTGTGTACTTATAGCTGGGAGAGGAAATGGGACCTTGGGTCCAAAATGAATCTTTTTCACTTCAAGGTCTATGAACTAACCATTGAATGACCATGTAGATAATGTTTAATGGATATTTGGCCTCGAGGTGGGATATGGACACCATTGGTATTTTGTCACATCATGCTTGGGAGTTGAGGCGTGTACCATCATCAAGGGAAGGATAAAAGGGAATTGGGATTTAAATGAACCTTATGTGAAGGTTGTGACAATGAGATCAAGGCCTCCAATTAGGAATATGAGCAACATTGGTATGCTTAAAATAGCCAATAATGGCTATTGGGACTCTACCATGGCCGGGGAAATAATGGCCTTGGAGGCCTAAAAGTAATTACTCATCCTTAATGGCCATGAACAAGGGCCTCAAACCACCACACATATCCTATTTAAGGGATCTATGGACTTTAGGTAGGATACAATCACTATTCACAAGTTTTGGACATCATGTATGGCACTTTGGATCTTACCCTTGGTTAGGGAAAGAACATAAGATACTTAGGCCTAATTTCAATCTTGTCGTTGATCTTTGTGATGTAGTGTTTGTACAACCACACAAGACACTTGTAGGGGATATTTCACCTCCGTTTGGGATATTTCATGCCAATAGTACATTTTTTCATAATAATAAAGTATCATGGGCTTATGCCATGGCTAGGGGAGGAAAACAAGGAACTTTAGCATAAAATAAATATTATTGAGATAAAAGTCAGTGAACTAGGCACCACAAATGAAGTCCAAGGGGCATACCATATTTGGGGGAGGAAAACAAAGGCCTTATGCTCTAAGAAAATATTTCTCATGCCTAATGGCAAAGACTAAATCCTTCTATTGGGAATGTGTGTACCATTAATATATTATGGAAAATAAGATTTCGTATAAAGAGATATACCATGGATGAGGTAGGAAAACAAATGACCTAGGCCATGTACAAATACTCTTGATCTCAGTGACTATGAACAAATCCTTGAAGCACCACGCATACCATCTCTAAGGGATCTTTTGGCCTATGGGTGGGATATGGAAAAGCACCATTCCCGCGAGGGTTTATACATCATAGTTGGTTCTCAAAGGCCTCTAAGAGGAACAATAATTGGGTTCTAGGTCTAAAGGATTGTCTCAACTATTGTGTAAATTCTAAGCATGGTTTCTCAACCATCCTACATGGGAAAAGAACAATGCAAAAATATTTCTTACATGAGACCCATCTCTCTTCCTCAAGATATGACACATATGAGACTTTTACTTAGACTAACCCAAAAGTCAAATATTGATGAGGAGCGTTATGGATACATGAGCAAAGAAAAGATAGTACCAAGGACAATGATAAGGCTAAATCAACCAAAAATCCCCTTTCCTCTTCCCCTATTATGTTATCATAGTCCCCTTGTTTCTCCCTCAGAAATAATTAGGGTGGATTTATATTATTATTGTGTGTTTCCCTTTTGAAAAAACCATGAACTTCTTATAAGAAATATACCCACCACATTGTATATTCATGACCTTATGAGACCCTTTTTTGACAGGGAAAGGAAATTTCCCCTTGAGTCTCTATCTCGTTGAAACCATCATCCTAAGATGTCATTAGCCATATAGGTTTGTCCCCTATCCTAGGAAAAACCACTTGCATGATCAACACTTTATTTATTTAATAAAATTCCAATAGTGTTTGTGGACATCTTGGACCTTTGTGATTTAAACTTTTTTTGTAAAACATCCTCTACATTCATGTTCCATTATTTTTCTTGTTTTATTGCAATCAATGGTTTTCAAGCTCTTTTAATTTTAAATTTACAACATTTACTAGTTCGATCTACCACTTGTTGTACAATTCCTAGTTGCAAAAAGGTCTCTTCTATGTCCTTAGTATATCTAATTTCATGTCCTCTATTATGTTGGAATCTAATGATTACTTGTGCATATTTTTTCTTATCATATTCACTAGGAACAAATTCATCTACAAATTTGTCTTTATCCTCCTACTCCTTTTTTTGTCTTCTCCTCTTAGATCCACATTTACCTTGACCTATTTCTTTGCCTTATTTCCATTGTTTGCCTCTTTGCTTCTATAGTCTTATCATGTGATTGCTTCTCATCCTCTCTCATCTTGTCCCACTTTTTGATCTACTCTTCTACAAAATTCATTGTTTTCTCAAATATTTCTTCCTTGCATTGGTTCCTACCTTTCTATTCTTTCATTTTTCTCTCCTACCTTCTTCTATCTTTGATTTTCCCTCATTTCATTGATTCATGCTACCTTGTAGTCCCTTCTCTCTTTCTCTTTTTCCATAAGAGAATGTTGGTAGTTACGCCATGTGGTATTCTCATATGTGTTATGTTTATGAGTTGTGCATTCATAGTTTGTTTTGTGGTTTCTTCTTTATATGGGGACAAGTCCAAGAGGCCTTCTTTGTTTTGTCCTTTTTCTCCTTAATCCACTCTCTTAGTTTTATCTCATTTTCCTTTGGTATATATGTTAATATTATTTCACTTATGGGGGTCCTCATTACCATTTCCTTGACTTTGTCTAGGATTGGATAAACTTTCATGTCCTTTTGTTTCTGACCCACGACTCATGCTTGTATTTTTTCATCCCTTTACACCATATCCTCCTCAATTTACCTAACTTATCTCTCATGCCTCATCTATGAAGGTTTCATTTCCATATATCCCATACATGTTATGTATCCATTTACCATTTAGAAATCATGTCTTCATTTGCCAACATCTTACATACGGCACTAAAGACTATTCTTTGAGGACACTTGCTTTCATGTGATGATCTGGATATTATGCTATTAAAACATTTGATTTTGATTATGAGGCATTATGGGTTGATGACATGTTGTTTCTCTGCATTTGACATAGGCGAGGTGCTATTATTTCGGTTTCGCGAGTGTATGCGGGATTTTGACCTTGATGATGCGGAGGCATTGATGGAACCCTTGGACTCTGGATCGAGTCGAGGGAGGTGTACCATTGGGGTTTGATTGTTTCTTGTGATATTGGTGCATCTGATTAAGATGATATGATATGGATATCATTACGACGGGATTTATTGATGATGTAGGCTGGCGATAGCTTGTCTACCAGACTCACATGTGGAGTAAAAGGGTCGCATGACATACCGAGGAAGATGTTGAGGGAGAGGTGTGGACAACAACCTTGCCATAACCTACTAGCACTCCATAGGTAGCTCGGAACTATGGGTTAACACTTACCTATTTCCGAGAGGACCACCGATCTTGATGAGGGAGCGAGCTAGCGACAATAAGCTCACAATGATTCTAAACGGCGCGCAATAAGGTGGGGGCCTTATTCCTTAGAGGCCCTTAGTCTCCACAAGTTCACGGAATTATTGACTCCGGGGGTTTTGATGTCTACCAAGTCAGGTAAGAGGTGGTGACGTTGCTGGGCAAGTGAGATTGCATCACGAGAGAGGAGCGTCAGCGCCAAGAAAAATGGAAGAGGTGAGTGGCACCCTTGGGCATGTCGCGTCCCTGAAGGAACGATAAAGTTGTTTTGATAAATGAATGAACCTAGATGGCCTTGGGATGAACAATGTGATAAAATATTTAAAACATTTTCCCCTAATAAAATCTTGGCGCGTACGAAAGTAAAGGGTTTAGAGTCTAAATCGTACTAGTGGTAAAATTGTATCTATCTATAAAATAATAATAGCAAAAAAAAATAAAAACAACATAAATAATAATTATACTCTTCGTTAAATCTTATTTACATGAAGGGATTAAGAAATTAAATTGATTCATAACAAAAAAATGGTGTTGGATTAAAAATTAAAAGGGAATTAATTGTTTATTATTTGCGGAAGTAATTTAATATATATAATTAAAGGAAAAGGGAAAAGGGGTTAATATCCACACCTTTTGGAGTTCTAATTAAAAAGGGGATAGAGGGAAAATCTAAAATATTGGAAACTAGGAAAGAGGTAAACATAAAAAAGGAAAAAGGGAACATAAGGGAAAAGCGGAAAGTCAAACTTAGGAAATTATCTACCATTTAAGAGCTTTCTAATTTAAAGTGAACTAACAATTTAATAATGGGGAAAACCATTAACACATGTAAGAGAATTTGGGGACACCTAGGGTGATTCTAGGAGTAACTCCTAGGTGGGTGAGGAAATAAAGATAATTAATTAATTAAAGAAATTAATTTATGGAGGAATGAAGGGATGGGTGACACTTGTATGGGGAGGAATTTTTAGGAATTAAATTTTAAAAATTAATTAAGCGAGATTTTAGGAAAGTAAAGAACCAAGAAACTCTATATAATGAAGGGAGGAGATGAAAGTTGGATCTCTTACGTTTGTCTTGATTATGCTACAAAATATATCTACTTGATTGACTTAATTTGTGGGAGTTGGGATACCATTTCGGTGAGAGTGGTAACAGCGCCTGCGAACAAGGCGGGAGCTAGTCCCGAAATCTCTGGAAATAGTGAGGGTGTGGACCCTTTGCATTTCGGCCTTGCGAGGCAAGCTGGGAGCTAGTCGAAATCTCTAGATAGTGAGGGTGTGGCCCCTTTGCGGCTCGGGGGGCTAAGGGGGGATAAGAGTATCCCTAGCATTAGCTGGGAGGTACCGGTGAAGTCTCACCGATCGGCATGCGAGAGTTGCAGGGAGCACGTGGGACGTCCACTCCAAACAGGCAACGGTACGCTTTCTTCATTTTGTATGGTAAATTGTTTTAGAACTTATGCTTGAATCTGCATTTTTACTTGGGTAAGTGAACTGATTGTCTAGATGGTTTTCTGAAATTTTCTTAGCCTAGCTCGATGATAGATTGACTCCCATGGCTTCATTTCCCCGCACATCTTGACCACCTTACTGTGTTGATTGTGACCTTCGTGGTTGTTTAGCCTTCGTCCCTAGCTTACCAATCCTCGCCTGAGCAGTCGGTCAGGAGCCTAATCTATGGTCGTCGCCTTAGCGTTAAAATACCTATGGATCTCAATTCCCTGCTTTCCTGTGCGAGGATGATGAGCGAAGGACAAACTTGTTATCTAGCTACCCTTGATGTTTGTCCCTAGCTGATTGTTGATTCCGCCATCTGGAAACGATCTCTGCATGTGGATTATCTTATGTCCTGGTTGGTTTTCTCTATGCCTTGACTAATAGAACCCCTGCAACCATTCCATGACCTTTCCCATTGGATCCTTGCGTTCTCTTACTTTTGTCTGTGATGTATTGGGGTTAGACCATTTGAAGCATGAATTGATTCCCTGTCTACAAATTTTTGGGTATTCTGGCAATGAAAGAACGCAATGGTTTCATGTCTGCATTTTTTTTTATTTCCTATTCTGGCAATGGAAAAACGAATTTATTTCATCTCTGCATTTCTGTATTGGTCTCCTAGAATGGAAAAACGTTTTTATTTTCTTATTCATGTCTGCGTTGTATTGGTATTCTGGCAATGGAAAAACGATTTGATTCCCTGTCTGCATTTTTATATCTGGTATCTGGGAAATGGAAAAATGAATTTATTTCATGTCTGCATTTCTATATTGGTCTCCTGGAATGGAAAAACGTTTTTATTTGCTTATTCATGTCTGCACTGTATTAGTATTCTGGCAACGGAAAAACGATTTCATTCCCTGTCTACATTTTTATATATGGTATTTGGGAAATGGAAAAACGCTTTTGTGTTATTCATGTCTGCATTATATTTGTATCCTGGCAATGGAAAATGAAATCCCCTTATGGTGTGATGGTACAACAAATTGTTGGTTATTTAATGATAGGAAAAATGTAATTCCCTTCTAGTGTGATGACACAATGAATTGCTTGTTATTTAATGATAGGAAAAACGAAATCCCCTTCTGGTGTGATGGTACAATGTTTTGTTTATCATTTAATGACAAAAAATAGGTAATTTCCTTTGGTTACGTTTTTCACCACAATTTTGCCATCTAAAAATGTTGACTGTGTTGCTGTAGAAATCACCCACGATTTCACCCATTTAAATCACAACTTTACTTATCGAAATGACCACGTTTTTGATAATCAGAAGTTGATTGTGTTGCTGTAGAAATCACCCATGATTTTATCCATTTAAATCACAACTTTACTTGCCAGAATGACTAGGTTTTTTATAATCAGAAGTTGACTGTGTTGTTGTAATTACCCACGATTTTGCCTTTAGAATGTTGCCGGAGCGTGTTGTAATTACCCATGATTTTTACTTTAGAGTGTTGTCAGAGCTTGTTGTAATTACCCATGATTTTTTCCTTTAGGATGTTGACTGAGCTTGTTGGAATGACTACGAATTTACTAGAACAATTGCTTCAGTTAATTGCCTTGTTAATTGCAATGTTAAATGCTATATTAATTTCCTTACTAATTGCCAGAACAATTGCTACAACATTGTGAATGGTCAACAAATTCCTACTTATTG